>JASDQU011102251.1:36687-48359 GCA_032191745.1 Picea mariana | reverse complement strand
CAGTTCTAGATTGCGTGAGGCTTGTTGGCCTGTGAGCAACTCTTCCAGGTGAAAGAGCTTTCTGGGAAGTGGCTTCTTCCAGAGAGTGCCCAGCACTAGCTACAGGCTCTAAGACTTCCTGATCTAGCCTATTGTCGAGACCCAGAGAGGGAGGTTAGCATCGATGGACTGTGCGTGTGAAGGTGTATACTCCCGGGCGGAACATGCATGTGGGGAATGAGAGTCTGGCAGTAGTGGGCGTAAGATGGCATCTTTGGGAAGAATTCTTCCAAATATTCCGGTGTTGTTTTCCCTATAACCTCAGCCTATCCTAGGATTCCTTGCCCTAGGGTGGAGCTCAGTTCCAGCTCGGGGGTGACCCACTGTTGAGTTGAGGAGCAGTGTGGTCTATGGCTAGGAGGTTCATGGAAGGTCTGCATTTGGTTGGTGGATTTCTCCACTTCTACATGATAAGTATCTAATTATGTTCTTATCACATTTCCACATGATTGTGCTATATATATTATCATGATTCCGCTGTGTATATGAATTATCATGGAATGTTATGGAATTGTTTAATCATAGCAGTAAAATTATATGTTTTTACTCTGAGACTTAACATGTTTAATTACTGCTAAATGCATGTGGAATATATATATACTGGACTGTATGTGTTATCTAAATCCACCGCAAGTGTATACAGATTGTTACATAGTGCGCTAAAAGCCTTGTTAAGCAAAAGGGTACACTACAGATTATGATATAAAAAGTAGTCTATAATCAACTGCAAACGACATGCATAAACTTGAAGCAAAAGATTGATATATTGAAAGCGAAAGCTGTAGCAAAACATCAACTCTTGTCTCAGTTTGTATGAGAAATCCATAGCCTGGTTCTCCCACAAGTGAATATTCTCCTTATTACAAAAAAAATAAGTATTTAAAGACCTTCCACAGGGTAAAACATCCCTTTGGAAGTTATCAAACTGTTTACAAAAAGCTGGGAAATATCCCAAGTCTGACTAAACTAGGAACCTAAAATAAAAACTAAATCACACAAATATCCCCTAGACTGTTCAGCATGCACAATGCAATTCCAATGTACCTGAAAGAGGTAAAAAATGGAGAAGTTAGGAGGATATTTTGTTAAGGAAAATGATAAAAATCTAATTCTATAGACTAGCTACAGAATCTTGCGATTCTGTAGCTGGTCTAAATCAGACACAGAATCAACATTAAAATCAATTCAAATCATTCAAGAATTAAATTCAAACTATTAACAAGTATCTAATTGCTAAATGAATCATTCAAATTGAAATTGTTATACTAATTTGAGATCAAAACAAGGCTAAGATCAATCAAATGAGTACAGAGATGCATATACTATGTTTCGTTTGTTGCCACAAAATCGGGTAAACGGAATCATATCAAACAGTAATGAAATCATTTTCATATCAAAATTGAAATTGATACAGTTAAACAAATCATAGGAAATCGTTATGCTACCTCATCCATCAACAGGAAACACGATCGACTCCATATGAAAACAACAAGATCATTTTGAAATTGACATAATTGTATTAACATAACAAACGATCCATGCCATGAGAGAATCAAATCAAAACTGGTGCGTGAATTGTCACAATTGAAATCATAATGAGATCAATAAATTGATAACAGTATTCGTAAGAGTTGTCCGACCATTTTGTTATTGCAATTTGGGGTAGACAAGATCAATTGACATTCACGAAATTGAACTATTACCCTAATTTCCTCATACGAATTTGACAGAAACAACATAAGTCGATCTGAGTTAACAAACTCGTTTGAAAAGTAAAATTAACAAAGCAGCAATCAAGTCTATTTTTGATACGAATCCAACTCATAAAAATAATCATACTAACTGAAGATACACAACAATCCAATCAAGACAAGAGCAAATCGAACAGTTGGAGTTTAACATAGTCGTTGTGAATCAAAACCGTTTCATAATTCGGGCGTAGATATCTTTTTCACAAACTTAAATGAGAATATCATTTTCATATAAAACAGAGTCGTTCTTTCCAAATCGGAGTCGAATAGAGTTGCATTCCTGATTTAGAAGATTACATCACAGCATATTGAAAGATCACAGCAATCAAACTCATGAAATCGTTTCAAAAATCAAATCATCAAAACTCAATCAGGGTCGATGTGATTCAACCACAACGAAATCATACCAAATCAAAGCATGATCATGCTCTATTTTAGCATGAAAACCTCCTGTTCAAGTTGGATACAAAAAAATCCAAGCGAAAGTGAACCATTGATTTCATTAACTCAAACCAAAAGTCAAAACGAATCAAATCCAATCGAAAACCAATTAATTGTTGAACTGGGCACGATCAAATCGTATAACAAAATCATAACCATTTTCGATTTTAGAAAAATGAAAACAATGTACAGGATGAGAAACATAACCGTTTTCGATATGGCTAAAACAGAGTCATTTCGAAAAATAGACAGAGCTATTTGAAAACCAAACTCAAATCATTATATTAATCCTATCAATTCACAAAACAAAATTGATACCTAAATTCATACCTGAATGATGAGCAGACAGCTTCATCATGAAATTTTGGAATTGACGACAGCTGTAGCCGATTCAACATTCCTAAAAATGATGGAACCAGTGGTTTTCTTCTTCCTATCGTTTTCTTGAAGCTTGTCCCTTTGGCTTGTCAATACTGAAACTTGATTTTCCAATGCTTTGATTTTCGATTCAAGCAAGGGAACGTCGATATAGTATCGTTCCAACCATACATCACATTGGTCACATGACGACTATCCGGGCTTCAAAAATGTAGGTGAGGGTTTGGTTAGATTGCCGAGGGTTTCATTAGGAAGCTTGATCCCAGGGTAGCTAGGATTTTTCCTTAGGAAAGGGGGTAGATTAGAAACAAAGTCATAGGGTGGCTCAGAGCACAAACCTTGGGAGTAAGGATACTCACTAGCTAGGAAGCGTTCTATGTTAGAGTCTGAGTCTTCACTGAGGACTATGGGCTTCTACTCAGCATTAGGTTTAGGTTTATTCCTAGCCATCCTCGAGATAAGCCGATCATTCTTTTTACCTTTTCCATCAACAGTAGGGTTTCCCTTGACCTTTTTTCTCACAAGATTTTTTATAGCCTCAACCTTGTCTTCTAAGACGTCGAGTAAGTCAATATCAGAGTCGACCGAGGGTTTAGGAGAGGGCAATAGGAAATGGAAGGGCACAGGTGGCTCGACCTTGGTTTCACTAACCACAGGCTTGTCAACTTGGACGGGCTCTGCATTAGCAAAACCATTCCGAGAGATAAAATCTTGCCAGCTGTCACCATGAAGATTCAAGTGATGAACAACGATGAGTCTGATTAGGCTGTGGTGGAACAAACTACTATCGGCCTTTTCTCTTTTAAACCTTTTAGCCATTTTATAAAGGCTACGCTGGAAGTAAAAAGGAATATTTAATGGATACCCCATAAAATTCATTAACAGCCGAAGGTGATAAAGAAAAATGAGTCCATACCGACCCTCACAGGTCACGAATTGTTTAACCACCATCAAAAGATCATGCCATCTTGGTTTAAGCGTGGAAATGGGCATACCTCTGTCATAGGACGTGACCTTTCATGAGATGAACAATAGCGGCTATGGAACATCCTCAACTTTAGAGTTTTTGAACCATCGCTGGCCCGTGGATGCTAACCCGGTTGCAGAGCTGATAAACTCTTCATTGACTTCAAGTTGAATGTCACCAATATTGGCCCTATAGCCATCAAAAGTCAGGGCAAATTGTTGTGAAACAAACAAATTAAAACCCTCAAACCTCTGCACGAACTTGAGCCAACCACTATCCTCTAAATCTTTCCAGGCATTGGCGAACAATAACAAGGTTTGACTACCGTTCGGCTCAATTCGCACCACCAGTGCCATGGAGCCGAGCACACGGTGCACGATGCGAACAAGCCAGGGTTTGAATCATAGCATATGCAGGAGCATAGTATTCACAAGCTTACCCGATGCTAGCAGAGGTGAAGCAAGGATAGGGATAAGCATTAATGACATCGTGCGAAGGTGGTGGAGCTATTTTTGCCATGCAGAATAGTCATTACCAATGGTACAACCGCCGACGACGCTTATAGCTTTTCAACCCACTATTGTATAGTTTAACAATTATGTCATTTTACCGACCAATGAAATCAATGTTAAGTGTATTAATCATTCGTGCAAGAAATGGCTATACCATCTTTTAAAAACCAAACACACAAATCGAACCCAATACCAAGCGTATGCCAAAGGTTTTGATACTGCGAACTAGGAGTCAAATTAAATGATATATATCAAGGGTTTAATCATAGCACCTAAATGCTTTTATATATCCAATGTGCAAAGTGAATTGATCAAATCACAAGTAGATCCAAATGTCAATGCATCACAAACTTAATCACTCATGAAACCAATTTTCATAATCAATCAAAGAATGTCAAATGAGTACAGATCAAAAGACTTTGCCAACTGCATAATGATAAGTAAAATGTAAATGCGATGGGCATATCGACAAGAAGGATAACGACAATTCAATAATGATTTTAATGTGACTTTGAAAGACCAATTTTTCATGCTTACAATCGTGAAAACAAAAACGAAGGTAAGTGTGCAAATGGCGCAAAGAATAAAAGGGTCGTTTATTTGAGAATTGCGACGAAAAATTAATGTTTGCAAAATATTAGTGTAGGCAGCTTATAAGACAGTGGAAAAATGTGAATTGGCTGCCAACACCCTCCTAGCCCCCCTCAAAGGTCAGGATCACAAAACACTCACACCATGGCTGAAACTAATCCTCCACCCCCATTACAGATGCCATATTTGGCCTCTCTTAACATACCAGATCTAAGCAAACTCGCAAAAGATCCTATATTGCATGACCTCACATGGCCTGCGATGCCTACCAAACTACCTTCAGACATCCCCAAGTTTGAAGGAAAGGAAAGAGATGACCCTACCAACCATGTCATGAATTTCCACCTATGGTTCTCTTCCAACAGCATTATGGATGACTCCATCAGACTACGATTATTTCAACGTACACTCACTGGCCCATCAGCCAAATGGTATGTAGACAAAAAATCAGGGTCCCATGCGACTTAAGAGTCCTTGGCCAAAGAATTTTTGACCTTCTTCCAATTAACCATTCGCCACGACAATGGTCTTGAACTACTCTCTAATTTCAAACAAACCTCAGCCACACATATCGCTGATCACATTCACGAGTGGCGTAGATGACATAGTTTGTGAAAAGCCGAAACCACCAAATAACAATGTCTTGACTAGTTTCTCAGATCACTTGTCTCTCTCCTCGGTAAATATGTAGCTTCCACATTCCCTCAAAAAGAAGAAGAAGCCATCAGTAAGGCTCAACAATACAACCTCATCTATTCACAACCAGGGTACTTATACACAGTACTTCATGATCTCCCAAAACCCATGCCATTTGGTCAAGACAAACAAGGGATGTCTCACTCAGCAGACGGATTGATTGGTAATACCACGCACCACAGTCCACAACCCCAACAACCACCAATGTATGACACACCTCAATATCTGCCGACATATGGGGTAACCTCTTATTACCCCCCACTCCCTTATCAACAACCATACCCTATTTCTATTCCTCCACCCATCAGTGGGCCACCGCCGACACCCCCAATACACCCACCTATCCAAACAAGTTGTGGTACCCCCTCTACCTCAACTTATACTCTAAGTACTAGCGAAAGCGCCATGCCTTCCTATGTACCTTACGGATCACAACTCCAACAGAATCTGTACTTTCCATTCCTAGGTCCTCCATAACCCATGGCTCCCCCACACTCTCACACTGGGGTGAATTTTGTTCAACCCTCTCCCCTTCAGCAATATTAAAATTTCAAATAGCTGAATATGGAAAATCTGACCCATCAGTTGAATAATGCCAAAAAGAAAGGAAAAAACAGGAACAATAACAACCCAGGTCAAGGAAGGAATCACCCCCAATAGAACCAACCTACTGGGGGCAACCAAAATCAAGGGAATCAGAACCCCCAGAGGGGAAATAACATTAGGCGTCAAGGGAGAAATAACAATATTGTTAGAACCACCTTCCCTTGTGCCCTTTGCAGTGAGTTCGGTCATTATACTCATCATTGCCCCCAAATATCTGATTTTAAACAGTTGAAAGACTCAGGAAGTCTACCACATCCTCCAACACTGCCTGCCCCTTAGCAGGCCCCACAAAAATACGTGCAACAACCCCCCCCAGTCGTGCTGTAGAATCCCATTCCGCACCAGGGTGTGATAAACACCCAATAGGACACGCAACCTACCCCACCACAGTTGTGACAATACCTCAATCCAAACAATCCCGCATATCATACTATCCTCCTCACCAGTGAGGAAGAAATCCTTCTGCAAATACGTAGTCGTCAATACCGCGCACCCGCTGAGTCTCCTCTGATTCCCCCAGAAACAATCCCTACACCAACGGGACCCCCGTTGGTGATTCCTCGCCCTAATGCTGAAACACATCTTCGCATTCCTCGCATCCCATTGTGCAGGAATGTCCATAACCCCCAGGCTAGGGCGGCTCATAATTACAGTTTGGTCGATGACTTAGCACAATCCTCGGCTGCCATGTCAGTCTTAAAAGTCCTTCAAATTTGTCCCACTCAGCGAAAATCATTACTTTCTGCCTTGGTGGCAATCGACCCTACGGATACTTGATTCATCACGTTTGATCTCGACAATGGAGAACCTCGCCTTCTTGCTCTAATCGCTTTTCAAATCCTAGTAAAAATTTGGAACATTACAGTTCATCGGTGCATCTTCGATGAAGGTGCATCCACATGCATTATGTCGACCAAGTCTGTATGGAAAAAACTTGGTTCCCCTGAACTCATACCATCTGCCATTACCTTAAGAGCTTATGAAGGACGACCATCTTCTCCCGAAGTGCTCTTCTAGAATGTCCCTGTAGAACTCAGGGGCAAGACCATTCTCATCGACATTGAAGTTATCGATGCCCCACTCAATTATAATATCTTGTTCGGTCGTAGCTACATGTACGCTATGAAGGTATTTTCCTCTTCCATCTTTTGAACAATGATGTTCCCCCATAATGGGAAGATCATTACCATTGACCAAGTCTCACATTACGAGCCTAACCCTTCTTCCAACATTGATAACATTCTCCCTCTCATCCACACGAGTCATGACGCATACCCACTCATCAAAATGGGTCCCAGAATATTCAAAGACCCATCATTGTTAGGAACTTACCATGGTGCACCACCACTTCTTCATCCTTCCAATCAAGTATGTGTCATATCATCCAACGGAATTGACATAGAGGATACCTTTCCTCTTAGGGAGGCTTCTATCATATCTGACGTCCCACTAGTCACAAAGCTCCCCCCTCATGAGCCTCCTACGAACTCGTCTACTCCACCAGTTCATGATTTCACCTCTCCCCAAGGCCATATCCCAGTTTGGGAGACAGTTCCCCAAGCCATTACTCAAATCCTCTTCTTCTACCCTCCACTGGGCGTACAATCTTTCCAAGTAGCCGCAACGCTTACCCTCCCTAATATGGTGTTATCAATTCCAGTTTGGTATTTACATCCACCAGAGATGGTCCCTCAACCATCCCTTCCCCCCCAAACAGACGGAATCCCAATGACGATTACCATACTCACTCCCACCATAACCTCTAAATCCCCACTCATTAACCTCCCTACCACAACTGAGGGCAGGCAAAAGAAGAAGGAGCCCACAACTCCACTTCCCCCACATGTCCAACCTCTTTGCATGCTATGTGAGAAAGATGGACACCCACCAACAAATGCCCATCTCTACCCGAATTATGTAACCTAATTCCACTCAATCAAACACCATCACCGCTCGCCATTGTAGAAAGCACTGTCGCTACCTCCCCTAACTCAACTAGCAAAGGGCTACGAACCAAATTTTCTTGCGCTATATGTTCATAATATGGCCATTATACACACCATTTCCCAGCACTACCTCACTTCCAGCAGACATTAGTTGCGGTACACCAAAGCTTCCAGCACGAACCCAATCCAACTACATCATCCCTACCAAAAATCACTGACATCCATTATGTCACAACTTCAGTCAAAGAATGTATGAGATGCCCTTGCTATCTATGTGAATCCTTAGATCATTTTACATATCAATGTCCTATGATCATTGAATAGAGGCACCGCCAAATGACGTTGATTCAAACCCCTGCTCCCCCTATGAAATTGATGGTTGACCTTACCTCACCACTTGAGATTCTTCATATCATTTCTCCTGAACTAGAGACACCCCCTATTCCTCCATGGTTCTTGGATGACTTATCCGAAGATTTACCCCCAAATCCCCCCAATTCTTCCGTACATTTCCCTATGGAAATTTTACATCCAACCACCACTGGTACTCCTCAATACTTTGATATTTGGTTTATGTCAAGTGAAACATCACAATCTCATTGCTTCATTCCCCCTGCTTCTTATTCACCCGAAGACAACCACACAGCGACAGTCACCAATATCACTCTTTTAGATCTCTTGTATTCCCGCCAATTCCACTATGATGAGGACATACTTGAAGAGTTAAACACCCCTGACTACCCAAGGGATGTGCTTCACTATAGAGCGCTCTTCTTTCCATAGAAATCCTCCATGCCTCCTAACCAACACCCCATATATGTGGTCAAAACCAAGGATTTTATCCCATCAGGGCATATTGACTGGTTCAACAACCCCATTCCTGCCCCTGATGATTTTGAAGAAGGCAACATGGCCAACATTTCCTCGACCATCAAAATCGATATTTCCATAAAAAATGGAGTCGTCGAGGAAATCACCATTGGTTCCGCATTCACTCCTCAGAAATCACCACCTATAAATCCCTCTTCTAAGAATATTGGGATATTTTTTCCTGGATAGAGATGCCTGGCCTTGATCCCTCTATTGTCGAACATCGCATTGACACCTGGCCTGACATTACATCAGTTCGTCAAAAATAACGACTGCTACACCCATCCAAAGTGGTGGCCATTAAAGCCGAGATTGACAAATTACGCACGGCTGGGTTCATCTACTCCATCACCTATACCTCATGGGTTTCTAACCCTGTACCTGTTAATAAAAAATAGGGCACTATCCATGTCTGCATGGACTTTTGTGATCTCAATCACGCATGTCCCAAAGACAACTTTCCAACGCATTTCATCGATCAAATTATCGACGACTGCGTAGGCCACAAGGCTCTATCCTTCATGGATGGTTTCTCTGGTTATAATCAAATCCAAATACACCCAACCAATAAATACAAAACCACATTCACCACCCCTTGGGGTACTTTTTCATATCATGTCATTCCTTTTGGCCTAAAGAATGATGGCACAACTTTCCAACGGGAAATTACATACATTTTTCACGATCTGGCTCATGTTATCCTCGCATACTTGGACGATCTCACAACTTGATCCAAAAAATGCACCCAACATCTTGATTATTTACGGATCATCTTCCAACAGTGTTGTCAGTACAATATCCTCTTGAACCCCCTCAAGTGCGTGTTCTGTGTCACTGCAGGGCGCCTCCTCAGATTCATCATTTTCTAAAGCGGTATTACTGTGGAACCCCTTAAAGTCCAAGCCATGATAGAAATTCCCCCCCCCCACCCCGAAATTTACGCCAACTCCAGAGCCTAAAAAGAAAAGCTAACTTTCTATGGCGATTTGTCCCAGACTATGCCACTCGAGCACACAGTTTCCTTCACTTACTACACCATGACATCCCATTTCACTGGGATGAACATGCCCAAAAATCATTTGATGATCTTAAAATGGCACTCTCCAACACCCCTTTAATTAGTGCACACAACTACAATCATGACTATATCCTCTACATATCAGCCTTAGCTGTCTCAGTAGTAGGAGTTCTCATTCAAATCGGCGATGACGATCATGAGCATACCATTTGCTATGTTAGTAAAAACCTCTCAGGGCCACCCTTGAATTATAAACACGAAGAGAAACTATCCCTTGCAGTTGTCCTTGCAGTCCAAAAACTACGTCATTACATTCTGCTTCACACAACTAAGGTCGTAGTAGATTCCAACCCTATGCAATACTTTCTCAGCCGTTGAAAAATTAGTGGCAAATTTGCCTGATGAATCATTATCCTTCAGGAGTACAATCTTTAATTTTCAACACCCAAGAGCAAGAAAGCTCTCATCCTCGCTGAACTTTTCATGGCCTTCCCCCCTGATATTACCAGTGCCCCTGTCAATACCGACTTTCCCGACAAACATCTCTTTTATATTACTTCAGATGATCCTTGGTACGACGACCTCCTCGTCTACCTCCAAACCCAAAAGTTTGGTAACCACCTCTCACAAGATGATCATCGTCATATTTTCCACCAGGCCCCCCGCTATCTCCTCATCGGACTTATATCGGTGAGGGGTTGACACCATACTTCGTTGATGCTTGACTATTGACGAGGCCAATAGAGTCTTGAACGACTGCCATAATGGTGCATGTGGGGGCCTTCTTTTGGGAATGTCCACTGCTCAGAAAATCATCCGAGCAGGTTATTTTTGGCCTACATTGTTTCACGATTGCATTCATGCCATGAAGCGATGCAAGAAATGTCATCTTTGTGCCAACAAAGCACGAGAACCACCTGCTTTTCTCCACCTACTCATTACTGCCGACCCCTTTTGTAAATGGGGCATTGACGTCATGACTTGTAATCCCCCATACAACAATGGACATAAATACATTGTTTTCATAGTCGATTACTTCACAAAATGGGTTGAAGCCACGCCCACCTTCAACAACACCGCTGACACTGCAACACGTTTTTTCTTTAACCACATTATATCCCTCTTTGGAGTACCACTCTAGCTAGTTTCCGATCACGGGAAACATTTTGAGAATGAGATTTTTGTCAAACTCTTATCTCATTTGGGATTATCCTACGAGTTTGCCTTACCATATTACCCTCAATCTAATGGACAGGTCAAAGCAGTTAACAAGGTCCTCAAGACCATATTATAGCACACAATGAATAAACATAAGACCAATTGGCATCATATGTTATTTTCCATGCTATGGGCTTACCGTACAGTCGTGAAAACAACCACTGGTTTCACACCATTTCATCTAGTCCATGGGGTTGATACCACTGTTCCCATCGAGTGCGAAATTCCCACCTTACGCACCGTAACTGAGCTATTACCTGACACTTCTCCAATGGAACAACGTTTTCTAAACTTAGAATCCCTGGATGAAGATCGTTGATCTTCATTACAGAACAATGAGGTAGCCAGAAAATGATCAAAGGCCACCTTTGATCACCACGTCAACCTTTGCTCATTTCAAGAAGGCGACCTTGTCCTTGCTTACGATATCGCTCGCGATACCCTTGGTCATGGAAAATTCGAGTCACTATGGCATGGCCCCTACATTATCCAACATTGCCTCACAAAAGGCACCTACATCCTGGCTTCCCCTGAAGGCCTCTCTCTCAAAGAACCCATCAACGGGTTAGACTTAAAGAAAATTTATGCCTAAGCGTAGCCATTCTACTTTAGGTTAATTCTTTTATAGTGTTTTTAATC
>JASDQU011102251.1:19173-33257 GCA_032191745.1 Picea mariana | reverse complement strand
CAACACCCCTTTAATTAGTGCACCCAACTACAATCATGACTATATCCTCTACATATCAGCCTCAGCTGTCTCAGTAGCAGGAGTTCTCATTCAAATCGGCGATGACGATCATGAGCATACCATTTACTATGTTAGTAAAAACCTCTCAGGGCCACCCTTGAAGAATAAACATGAAGAGAAACTAGCCCTTGCAGTTGTCCTTGCAGTCCAAAAACTACGTCATTACATTCTGCTTCACACAACTAAGGTCGTAGCAGATTCCAACCCTATGCAATACTTGCTCAACCGTCGAAAAATTAGTGGTAAATTTGCCTGATGGATCATTATCCTTCAGGAGTACAATCTTTAATTTTCAACACCCAAGAGCAAGAAATCTCTCATCCTCGCTGAACTTGTCATGGCCTTCCCCCCTGATATTACCAGTGCCCCTATCAATACCGACTTTCCCGACGAACATCTCTTTTATATTACTTCGGATGATCCTTGGTATGACGACCTCCTCGTCTACCTCTAAACCCAAAATTTTGGTAACCACCTCTCACGAGATGATCATCGTCATATTTGCCACCAGGCCCCGCGCTATCTCCTCATCGGACTTATATCGGCGAGGGGTCGACACCATACTTCATCGATGCTTGACTATTGACGAGGCCGATAGAGTCTTGAACGACTGCCATAATTGTGCATGTGGGGGCCTTCTTTTGGGAATGTCCACTGCTCAGAAAATCATCTGAGCAGGTTATTTTTGGCCTACATTGTTTCACGATTGCATTCATGCCATGAAGCAATGCAAGAAATATTAGCTTTGCGCCAACAAAGCATGAGAACCACCTGCTTTTCTCCACCTACTCATTACTGCCGACCCCTTTTGTAAATGGGTCATTGACGTCATGACTTGTAATCCCCCATACAACAATGGACATAAATACATTGTTTTCATAGTCAATTACTTCACAAAATGGGTTGAAGCCACGCCCACCTTCAACAACACCGCTGACACTGCAACATGTTTTTTCTTTAACCACATTATATCCCTCTTTGGAGTACCACTCTAGCTAGTTTCCGATCACGGGAAACATTTCGAGAATGAGATTTTTGTCAAAATCTTATCTCAGTTGGGATTATCCTACGAGTTTGCCTCACCATATTACCCTCAATCTAATGGACAGGTCAAAGCAGTTAACAAGGTCCTCAAGACCATATTATAGCACACAATTAATAAACATAAGACCAATTGGCATCATATATTATTTTCCATGCTATGGGCTTACCGTACGGTCGTGAAAACAACCACTGGTTTCACACCATTTCATCTATTCCATGGGGTTGATGCCACTGTTCCCATCGAGTGCGAAATTCCCACCTTACACACTGTAACTGAGCTATTACCTGACACTTCTCCAATGGAACAACGTTTGCTGAACTTAGAATCCCTGAATGAAGATCGTCGATCTTTATTACAGAACAATGAGGTAGCCAGAAAATGATCAAAGGCCACCTTTGATCACCACGCCAACCTTTGCTCATTTCAAGAAGGCAACCTTGTCCTTGCTTACGATATCACTCGCGATACCCTTGGTCACGGAAAATTCGAGTCACTATGGCATGGCCCCTACATTATCCAACATTGCCTCACAAAAGGAACCTACATCCTGGCTTCCCTTGAAGACCTCTCTCTCAAAGAACCCATCAACGGGTTATACTTAAAGAAATTTTACGCCTAAGCATAACCATTCTACTTTAGGTCATTTCTTTTATAGTGTTTTTAATCTTTTTTCCATCCCTCACATCTAAACTATCATTTGTGCTATTGATAGATGCTTCCTCCACCAGCCTACCATATCGGTTACGTCGACGACGCCAGCCATTGGACACAAAATTTTACTTCAACAGCTTGGTCCCTCTATTCCCCCTCACATGAACTGCTCCACTCTAGCAGAATATGTTTGGGTTTAGCAACCAACAACCAAGCCGAATACACTTCCTTCATTGGCCTCCTCGTCGATGCCCATCATCACCATATTCGTCACCTTAGCGTCTTTCTTGACTCTCAACTAATTTTCCTCCAGCTCAACAATGTGTACGGTTTCCGTGATCCTTGCCTCTTTCACAAATACCTGCAATTTAGACTTTTATCTTGACATTTTGATTTCATTACATTTACACATATTCCAAGACAATTGAATCAAATTATAGATAACTTAGCTAACATGGTGTTAAATTGGCATATATCACATCAAGATACCTCTACACACACATAAACCATCAAGAACCTGTCACAACATATATAGATTCGACATCATCAACACATTAAAAAACACATGTAAACATCACATAGACCCCAAAATGTATACTCATATCTCTATAAATCTGTCAACAGTGCCATCAAAATGTTTACATGCATACATCACATACAAAATCCACAGGTTAGTGAAGCACCTCAGTACAAAATTGGTCTTACTATACCAAAATGGGCTCACCAGCCTATATACACAATAAAAACATACATAGAGAGACACTCAAGGTGCCTCTAGAGCACCACCTCCTACCCCTCCCTCAGGTGGTGGTGCCCCACCCACTATTGGTCCCTCTGGACCGAGAGGTAATTGCCTGGTCATCGCTGCATTTGCTACTGCTGCTCATCGCACCATAGCCTGCCATGTTAGCGGAACTCCCACACACTACTCCAGGATTCCCTCATCCTGGATACATGACCACATGCCCTTAGGAACTCCCTGTAGCACCACCTCCAAGCGGCGGTGAATATCCTCAAAATCTCCCCCAGCCTCGATCGGAGGAGCATACGATGGCCCGCCACCAAGGTCATCAAAATGATGTCTCCTTGCTACTCTCTCTTCACCAACTGGTCTCGCCTCGATGTCCTCACGATGACGTCTCTCTCCTGCCCATGGCGGTCTCCCTGGCTCCTGGTGAGCCGACGCTCTCATCAGCTCAACTTCATGCTCGCAAGGTCCCACATCTACACATACAAACAACCAAACGATAGTATCAACATCTATACAAAATACATATGTCATGCTATCTCAAAAATCAACATATCAAAATCACAAACATACCTCGGTGATCAAACTCCTCCCCTGGAGGTAACACCATGTCCGCATCACCCCAGAAGTCCACACCATCGTACGGATACTATAGTATGACCTATGACATCTGCCACCACACCTGTGCCACCTTAGCCGTAAAAAAATGGCTACCCTCGCCACCATCGTGGTGAACCAAAATTGTCGACCACTACCTTAGTCATGGCTCTCGTGCACCAAGAGCACCCAGTAAAATTCTAGGGCACAACATCGACACCCTCTCCAAAAACCAGGCCACCATGATGGACCTAAAAGCAAAGTCCCCATAGTCTGTAGTCCGACATCTGTCTAGCTACCCTACCATCCTGGCATGCAACATCAAACTGCAAGTGAAATGCTCGCTGGCCAGTGCCCTCCCCATAACCCTCAGCTAACCACCACTGATCCGCTAAGTCGCGAGGGACCCATATACCCTCAAAATCATCACTACTACACAATGATGAGCTAAAGCATCCATCACCTCGATACTCATGATGAATCCTGACATATAGTTCTCCCTCGAACAATACCGCCGACCCAAGGTTGCTAATGAAACGTCCGCAGGTAACACCGGCTCTGCCAGTAGGGGCGTTCCCCAAAATGGGAGCCCAGTCAGAAAGTATATATCCTCCACCGCAGTGAAGGCAATCTGCTCTCCCCACACCATAAAACAATGCAGATCCAGACTCCACATCTGGATCAGAAACTGCAGCAGATACTCTTGCGCTCATATCAATGGGCACTCGAAGAACTTCAGTAGCCCACAGGATACCAAAGTGGCACAAACCCCCGACTCCTCAACAACCATGACATCCCTCAGCTGTGACCAGTCTCGTTCTCACCAATGGACTGACATCGTGAAAATGATCACCTACAACCACACAATACAGTCCTAGGTCAGCCATATTGACCATAAAACACATTAAAATCTCCAAAAAAGATAACTTTTTCACCCGTCATCCTTGCCTCCAAGGCGCGGCTATTTAACCCATAGGTGCGCACATATGCGTGCACATATGCGCGCCTGTTCACCCCACAGGCATGCATGCAGACTCTCCTATCAATCCCATAGGTGCGCATGCCAACCCTACAGGGGTGCCTCCATGCGCCCTTGTCACGAACACAGGTGTGCATCACAATGCACCTATCCATTACACAGCCGCGCACCCATGTGCAGCTTGTAGAAAATATGCGTGCATATCATGCGTGCCTTTGTCCCCCCTAAGGGTACACTCATGCACAACTATCCGGATAATAAGTGTGCACCCATGCGTGCATATTTCTCGATCACCCGTGCACTGGGGGGTGCACACCCATAAAACCCCCTGTACAACCCTCTATACAGGCCCTGCTCATTAATGGAAAACCTACTTCTATGTAGGATGATAAGACTACTAACCTAAAGCTCACTGGTCCTGAATCGACTGCCTCGTCCTCCTGGAATCTCCAAATCTCCTCTGAATACCTCTTGTCCAGTCACTCTGGCCGCAAGTACAAATGAGGTGGCAATGTGGGCCCTACAACTATATATAAGCCTTTCTGCCAAACTTCCAAACACCATTCCAGGATCTCCAAGTGTTCGTTTTCCGAAACGTCTTCAGCCACGGGATCAACATCCCATCATCTACATCAAGACGGTCCCTAGGATAGTTTTTATCCTTAGGCCTCAGGGAACCATTTTTTTCATACCCCATCCAGGTACGCATGCTCATGTTCAAAATTATCAAATAAATGCTTGTATGTTTGATTCTCTTTAGATATTGTTCACGTCGGATATTTGGTTTTCATGTGTGCAGGTACTTGGTCATCGTACATCAACGCAATCCCTTCAGGTATATAATCAACACTCGCATGTAATCATTCCCTCTGAATCTCAAATTGCATCTCCAGTCACACCCTCTGACATTTTCCTCTAGGATCCCCATCTCTGGCTCTGCAGTACCGACACCTCCATTGCATTTTAGGTACTGTCACTCGGTAGCACTCTCCCCCACATGAGTTGTCCCATTCATAGCACCCTTTGGCACTTTGACACTCATGTTGTTTTTCAATCCTTTAGGGATGGGAGTCCCAATAGGCTTACATCATGTCGCGAATCATCCACATACTCCTCCTCATTTTGCTAGCTCTTCCAATGGAATCCCAGATTATTTCTTCAAGGTTCTATTTTGACTGCACCTCTGTAGTATCATGAACCCACCATTTCATCCACAATCAGGTTGCCCATCTGCAAAAATTTCCCTCATTTCACCTACCTCATACAGAAACCCACCCATGGGGCCCCCACCCTCCACCAATTCTCCAAGAAAATTGTGCCCTAACCAGCCCAACCATATTACATTGGGGCACCCATTTCTGTATTTGTACACTCATCTCAAATTATTCTTTATTTATTTGGTAAACTATAAAAAGCCTTTGTTTCCAGCGTTTACATATCTTTTTATCGTCACCTTCGATGACCTTCTTCCCTTTTTTGGAAAATGCAACCCATGTCGCCCTTGGTTGGGGCACTCCTTATCATCTACCCCTGTTGACATTTTCCATATACTCCGAGTATCCCACAGGCCACTTACCCCTTCCCTCTGAGATTGTTCACTTTGTCCTACCTCTGGAACAACTTATCCCACATCTTGTTGCCCCCTAACACTCGACCTAGTTGAACGGTTGCGGCCACTTATATTTCGCATATACCCCCAACCAAGGGCAATATTGAGCATTTGGGGAGGAATTCGAACAGGTATATCAGTCTAACGACTATATTTCTTCGCCACGGCGAAGTGCCATAGGTCGTTGTTCTGATATCTCGACGAAGCTCGCATTTTGCAAGTTTTCTTTCTGCGATGTTCCATCTGGAATGTCCTATAACTTTTCAATCTTTTCCCTCTTCTTACTTAATTTTCTAGCCTTCTTCCTAGTAATGTTCAAATCAGTCTGTCTTTTTCCGTTATGATTCCTATCTTCTTTTAGCATAGTCATTGCGCGTTGTTGAGATTCTCTTCGGGGTAATAATTCTTCTTTCTCTGGGATAGGTACTCCAGTCTTCTGTGAGCCTTCTGACATTCTTTCAGCTTCGACATTGGGGTCTCTAGTGTCAAGGAGATTTGATATTTCCTTCTATTCTTCAATCAACTGTGCAATCTTCTTGGCCATAAAATCTTTTAATTCTTGTTTCTTCTATTCCAAAAATTTTGCTTCTTCCTTCCATCTAACTTGATCTCTGTCAATCCAAGGTTGTCCAAGTAACATAGTAAATAGGGTGTTGTCCTCACTGAATTTAATAATCTCAAAATCTTCTTCAGTCGAAGTTCCATTAGCATTCGTAGATATCTGAGTGAGCCTTCCACATAGGTTTACCAATTTTCCTCTGAAGAGTCCTATTCCTCCTAGTGAAGGGATCATGGCAGGCTTCCCTATAGCTTCCCATGTTCTCTCTATCATGATATTCATCTGTGTTTCCTCATCTAGAACACAATCAACGTTGAAGTCCCTTATCCTTACTTCGATGCATTCTTTTTCTTTAAAGATCTCTGATAATCTGACATGTCGGTGTTCATTTAGGGTTTCTTTCATCTGAATTAATACATTCTCTAATTCTTTCTGAGGTTCTACTATCTTTGGAGTTGTCTTAGGGTTTTCTTCATGTAGATTCATTCTTTCAAGCTTAGCAATTATTCTAGGGCAATCCAATACTTCATGATCTAGAGCTTTCCAACAAAGAGAACTAGGTCCTCCACTAGGGCATTCCCTAGCTAGATGTCCTGGTTTTCTGCAACTGTAATAGAGGGTTAATCCTCTCTTTCTTGTTACTGATCCCCGACCTCTTCTATACTTCACACCAGGATCATAGGGGCCAATCTGCAACAAATTCTTTCTAGGATCCTACATCCATTTTTTAGCCCAAACATTCTTTCTATGCATAGGTATAACATATCTATCACTATTCTTATCAAATCTATTCATATCAAACCTTCTTTCATCTAACAATTCCCTACTTTTCAAGCTAGTACAAAATCTATCAAAAATACCTAGATCCATACTTTAGAAACAAAAATTTCCACTTATCTTAATTCTACAGAGCACAAAGATTTCAGATACAGAACTTTTTGACCTTTATCAGAGCAAAGAGCTTACAGATCTTACCTCTTTTAATTAGAAGATTCCACTTTTACCTTTCTTAGAGTACAAAGCATTCATATCTTACTTATTTTCTTCAGTATCAACCTATTTTCTTGCAGATCTAGCCTCTTTTCTTCAAATCTGGCCTTTCTTTCTTGGAACAAAGCTTCACAGGTCAAGTAGACCACTACGCACTAGGTCAACAGATCTACGCACAGAGCTTTCTTTGCAAAAAGATTCTTCTTCTCTAGTTCCCAACAATCATAGTTTCAGGTCCTAGTAATAGAACCATTTGTTGGCATAAGGGCAGACCCAGGGTTCAACACTCAAGAGTGCACCAAAAAAACCTTAACTACCAGCCCTTTCAGCAACACTTGCGAAGCAGATGAAGTCTCTCCTGAGGTAGAGGCAGGGGTGTTTGCAAGACTCGA
Source organism: Picea mariana (assembly GCA_032191745.1). NCBI lineage: Eukaryota > Viridiplantae > Streptophyta > Pinopsida > Pinales > Pinaceae > Picea > Picea mariana. Next base: position 25,627 of record JASDQU011102251.1, on the reverse strand, counting down.
GTGTCTGCAACCTTAAATGGGACACAGATCTATGATTATATCACTTACAACACACTTAGCATCGATCATTCATCAATATTCAACCCTTATTATACTTTGCAGCTAGCACAGAGCATCACAACATTCACTTAGAACTAAGATATTTTAGCACTTAGCAACAGTAAAATAGATCCGATCTAGTAGATCGGCACTAATCATCTTCATACATATCAGATCTAACATGCATACACATCTAAGAAGCACGAAGCTTAAATAGATCTATCTAAATATATCAACGCACTTAGAAAAGAAAGAGATAAGCACGTCAAGTCAAAGCACAGAGCATAATACACAGATTTATGTGGTTCACTCCCTCCCTGGGGCTACGTCCACCAACTCTTCTTATTTATTAGTATCTTCAATTGTCAGTTACAGCACAAAGCCTCAAACCCTTTTCGCATAGGACAAAAGATCCATGCAACTTGCTAGATCCTTCATCCTTACACTTTATCACAAAGCCTTCTACAACCTCTTACAACAACTTTCACTTAGCTCTGAAAGCCTCTTACAATCATGGACGGAGCATTTACAATCCACATCCAATCACACAGATCTAACTACTAGCACTAAGCGATCGACCATCCTTACATTACCTGAAAATCTATTTATACATTACAAAAGTGGGCCCAAGCGTGGGTAAACCCATGGGCTGACATCCCTTTCCCATTACATTAACCCAAAACCCTAAAAGGGGCCCAAAAGTGGACCGAGATCCCATGATCTCTGCTTTGCTTGGCGATCCTTCTTCGACTAGCTATCGAAGTCCCAAAATAGGTCAAAATGGCCAAGGTTATCCCAAAACTTGGTCAAGGGCCAACATGAATCTTACTAAATCTGAACCAGGTTCAATATTTGATGGTAAGACTAACAGAAGAGTAGATAACAAAGAAAAAAAATGGTTATGTTTCTAGTTGTGTGGAAGAAAATGGGATTGGGTATGTGAGGTTGGAGAAATACGCATCAAAAGAATGTTGAATCAGACAACAGGTCAATGAAAGAATGAGAATCTATTTGGTAATGTTGAGACTGTGGAATCCCATGAAGGTAGAGATAGAAAGTTGGTTGAAGACAAAGGATTTGGAGTTTGCACAGAAATATAACAGAAATCCAAAGTTAACACCACGCAAATATCTGGACAAGTATGTATTCAATGACTTGCATGAATTATTTTTCTGTGGTTTCCCTCATGTATTACAAGAGTGGATAAAAAATATTGAAAGACAACCATCCTACAAATCAGATCAGACAACTAGAGTGGAATCTTGAAGAGATCGTGCAACTACAACGAGTTGATAATAAGTTTATGCACGCAGTAGATTTCTGGTTAGAAAACATTATTGTCGGATTTATCACAGTGTTTGCAATAGATACAGTGAAGTCATACAACGTAGATGAACAAGAGTTCTTGAAGGAAACTCGAGGTAGTTACATCAGATAATTATATACTTCCATTAAGATATTACTATATAACAAAGGTGTAATGACGATGGAGTCAGACAGCTAAACTTCCCTGCGTGCATGGGGGAAGGGGGGAAGCAGTGACAAGAGAAGGAGAGATGGAAGGAGAAGGGGATAAAGGAAAGAAGGAAGAGGATTTGGACCCAATTATGATGGATGAATACCAGATCAAGTGGATCATGGCGACAGCTGGAAAGATGCGCAGTGGAGTACCCTACCAATATAGGGTAAACACCAAGAACATAGTCGTAGCCATGAGGGAAGGCTTGGAAAGTGATGAAGAGGAGGTACAGAATCTCTGGGATGTGGAGCATATTGAGGAAATCCTATGTGAAACATATGAGAGGAAGACGAAAGGTCCAACACTGGAAATGGAAGAAAACACTCTTATCCATATCAGTGTCAGTGTGGAACCCATAAGCCCATGTGCGACTAATACACCAAGAAAAACACCACCATTTAGAAAACCAAATTTCGGAAGAAGGAAGACAGTAGGAAGTTCATCTACACAAGGAACAATAACTAGGGGAGCCATTTTAGGAAGCAGTACTCAAGTATCTACACTGCGCGGAGGTAGTAGTTCAACATTCAATATGACAGCACATGATCCCACCATCAGGTTACCAGAATTCAAAGGAGAAGTGTCGGAGACCCGAAGAAGCACTTGTTTATCTGTGAAAATATCTGAGAAGTGAAATAGATCACAGACGAAGACACTAAACTTGCATAGTTAGCTATCACATTAAGAGATCGCGCACGGTATTGGTACATGAGTTTAGCTGCAAATAGTTTGCTAGGGACAACCAGAGTGATTGGAGATATCAAGAAGTTGCTGATAAATGAGTTCTAGAAGCCTAGTTCAGAGGATCAATACATGAATGAGATGATAGAGATTAGATAGAAACCAAGAGAATTTGTATGGGATATAGACTAGAGATTCAAACGACTGAAGGGAAAGCTAAAACATGTCATGAAAGATATGCAACATAGACATTTGTTCGTCAATTCATTGCTACCACACTTGAAGTATCCATTGCGACAAAATAAGTTTCAGACGTAGGCAAAGGCTCTACAGGAATCCCTACAACTAGAAGGAAACCAATATCAGAAGACAGATCCATCCATAAATGAGTTGAAGGAGGATCTAAAGAAATTAACATTCTAGCTAAACCAGAACAAAGGTAAGGACAAAAGAGAAGTTGTTCATAGGATAGAAGGACACCATAAGAATGAATGTCCAACATTCACGCAGTACATGGTAGCAGGAATACTAAATCCATTACCAATAGGAGGACTATGGTGCGAGATTTGTAAGAAACAGGGTCATGATCCATACCACTTCCCAATGATGTAGAAGTACCAAATAGTACCGAAAAGCTCATATTGCAACTTTTGCAAGTCAGTAGGACATGATGACAAAGATTGCAGAACCATGGACTTGATGAGAGAAAGAACATTAGATGCATACAGGGTGCAGGCAAAAATTATGATTGGGCAAGCCAGACCTCGGTTTAATCAAGTACCATCCATGTACAACACTACGCAGTAGCAGTATAACATTGCGCAACAACAATATAACACTGTGCAGCCATATTATAATACTGCATAGTATAGCCATGTGCCTCAGTATAACATGTCGCGAGGGGATCGAGCTGGCTACAGAGGTGGAGGAAGATCAACAAAAGGCTTTGGAAGAGGTAGCATATTAGTGGTATGTCACAACTGTCAACAACCAGGACACTATGCAATAGAATGTCCACTTCCACTAGCGACCTGTATGTATTGTCACGCATCAGATCATGACACGAAAGAATTCCTAACACTATTAGGGAAAATCCAGGAAAAGAGGAATTATAACAATTAGAATGTCTAGTGGATTTCAGTAGAAGGAAGGGATGAAGGGAGAAACATCAACATAGTTACATGGGGAGGAGCTAAAACAGGAAATGACACACTAAGACAAGAGCCAATACAACACCAATGGGTGAAGAAGAATGTCGAACCAAAGAAGTAGTTTGATGTGGAGAACGAGAAGGAGATATTCAAGCAAGATAGACAAGAATTCTTGAAGCCAGACATTACATCGACATCAACTGCGTAACATAACAAGGAATTACCAGAGTACGATATGCCTCCATCACTTGATCACATTGAAAAACCATAGCCACTGGGAGAAGTAAGTACCATTAATGTTTTTTTGCAATCCTGTGTTAGACTACTAAATGATCCATTCTTTGTTAAAGTATTAAAAAATATGCTATAAATATGTAGCATAGAAGAAAAATGAAAGTTAGAACAAAAAACAATCAATCACCTGCATACAAGGAGGAGAACAGGTAGGGAATTCAAGATGAATGCCAACATTGGATATTTTAACATGGGAGACAATATATTGGATTTAGGATTTGAAGTTAATGTATTACCCAAGAAGACATGGAAATGTATGGGAGAACCCACATTAGGATATTCACTTGTTCAGCTGGAACTAGCAAATCAACACAGAGTTCTACCAATTGGAAGACTAAAAGGAGTGACAATAGACTTGGATGGAGTACAAACTAAAGCCGACTTCGAAGTAATCGAGATAATGGATGGCATAACACCTTATCCGGAATTGTTGGGCTTGGATTGGGTGTTTGATAACCAAGCCATAATTAAATTAAAGACGCAGAATATTACCTTCAAGTCAGGAGAATATAGATTCATTGCGCCATTGAACCCATCAAAAGGGGAAAGGTTCGTAGAACCTACTTGCTTGGAACTAGAGGAAATTAACCAGTTGTACAGAACAACTACATGAGATGAAGATTATGTGAACCCAACTGCATATGGGATACTCATTTGGTGAAGAATCACCTCATGTGCGTCATACTCGGATACAGGCTTAGAAAATTAGCAGCAGAGGTTACGCGAAGTCTCCACAAAAAGATGTGAAAGAATAGACCGCGCAGTAAGATGCGTAGGTATGGAGATAAGGGAACCTCTCAACTTCCATGGGGTGAATGAACTAGAAGCATTCTTAACACGGTAAAAATATGAAGTGTTAGAAAATCATAGGCTCTTATCCCTAGATACAACACTCAAGGAAACACCTGCAAGATGGTGGGGTGTGCACAAAGAAACATTCAAGGACTGGTACCAATGCAAATGGCTACTACGCATTAGGTTTGGTGCAGAACAAGGAAGAAACCAACTAGAGAAATATGATGGATAGGAAACACTAGCAGAACACTTGGAGAAGTGCATAGAGCTATGAAAAATGACAGCACCGAAGGAATGGCCTCATCATTTTGTTCACACATTAGAAGGTATCCCAACAAACTGGTATGCAGACCTAGAATTGGGCAGAGGAACTACGAGCTGGACAATATTACAACATAACTTTATAGTCACTTTCTCATTTGAACATGAGAACCCCAACATAGAAACAACACTTAAACAAATCAGAGGGGTGATATTCATTAAGGAACCATAAGTTGAACTCATCACAGAATAACAATAGAAAAACAGACATACAATAAAAGAACTATTGTCATGCTACCACGTGCAGGAAGAAGAACCAAATGAAGATGACCCATGCAATATTCAGATTGAGGAAGTTGAAGGTGAGAAATAAGTGGAAGGTCCACCTCTAGAATCAAAAGTAATTTCTCTGCTGATCAAGGTGAAGAAAGTCAACATTGGGACAATTGAGAATCCCAAAATGGCCAACATTGGAGACTATTGGGATGAGAAAATAGTGGAAAGTATAACATATTTATTGTGCAAGTATAGTGACCTGTTCCCAACAACGTTCATGTAAATGAAAGGCATAGCAGGAGAGCTAAGATAAATGAAGATATCGCTCAGAGCTGAGGCAAGACCGATCTGACAACGACCATACAGACTAAACCCAATATATAAGCAAAAATTCAAAGCCAAGATCAATAGGATGTTGGAGGATGGAATCATAGAACCTGTAGAGGAATCAGAATGGATAAGCCTGATGGTAGTTCAGGAGAATAAACAAGGGGGGATAAGAATATGTGTCGACTTAAGGAAGTTGAATGATGTGTGCCTACATGACTCATTCCCTACTCCCTTCACAGATAAAGTTTTGGAGAATGTAGGAGGACATGAAGCTTATTCATTCACTGATGGATTCTTAGGATATCACCAGATTAGGATAGCACCAGAAGAAAGATGCACGACCATTTTTTTCACAGAATGGGGATCCTACCAGTATACAGTCATGACGTTTGGATTGAAGATTGCACCAGCAATATTTTCCAGAGTACATATAGTAGAATTCAAGGAATTCATCCACCAGTTTCTAGAGGTATATCTGGATGATTGGATAGTCTATAGTCTATTGAAAGACCATGTAGGAGTGTTGAGACTGATGTTAGAAAGATACAGGCAGTGTCAGATATCATTAAATATCAAAAAGTGCATCTTCGGAACACCTTTTGGGATACTATTGGGCCATATAGTATGCAAACAAGGCTTGCTAGTAGATCCTGCTAAGATTGTCGTAATTGTTAATATGCCACCACCAAAAATAGTCCACCAATTGAGAGAAAAATTGGGACACACAGGATACTACATGAAACTTATAAAGGGGTATGTGCAGATCACTACACCAATGGAGAAATTGCTAAGGAAAGATAGTAAGTTTCATTGGAATGAGATCTGTCAGCGTGGATTGGACACCCTGAAAGAGAAGATGGTAACCGCACCAATACTAGTATTCCCAAATTGGGAAAATATGTTACACGCCCATGTATATGCGTCAACCATAGCACTTGGATCTATACTAGCGCATCCAGGAGAAGGAGAAGTGGACCATCCTATAGCATTTGCTAGTAGAAAATTGTCATAATCGGAGCAAAATTATAATACCACAGAAAGGGAAGGCTTAGCAATGGTCTACACACTTTAGAATTTTAGGCACTATTTATTGTGGAAACATTTCAAT
>JASDQU011102251.1:2443-17565 GCA_032191745.1 Picea mariana | reverse complement strand
TTGTGTGTCAGTAGGTTGCATACTAGTAGGCTGTGTACCAGGATCCACAATGATCTATTATTCTTTGTCTACAAGAAGGTACTCCATCTTGAGCTTCCATAGCTCAAAGTTTTTACAATTGAAATTCTCTATCTCGATTCTAGAAGAGCTCACCATTCCTCTTTCTACACTCGAATAACCACTACAAAAGCTCCCACTAAACCTAGGTTTATCACAGACCCAAGATAAAATTGATCTATCAAGACCGAGCCAAACCCTCAGCAACAAAGGCTTCCCTCTGAAGCCAAAAATGATCTCTGATACCACACGTAATTTTTAAACCTATGAAGTGAAGAAATGCATATAGATTCTTGAGAAAAACATAAATTAATCAATGGCTTATACACATAGTACACAGATATTTATACCGAAAACCCTTAACAGGGAGAAAACCTTTCAAGGCTTCATTATACTAATTTCACCATTCACCATACAATATATATACAATTTTTTTAGGTATTCCATAGATATCAAAACCCTAATCCCTTAATATGAGATTAATTTAGAAAACCGCAAAAAATAGCAAAATCTGCTAAAATAAAAGAAATGCCCAAAAAATAATTTCAGGGCGTTGCCCCAAACGATGTGCGTAACCAAGGGGGGCCATACCTATCCTCCGTAGGACCCCCCTGGGAAGTGCCCAACGCACATGACACAATGAGAACTGCTAGAGGGATTGTTAGATGCAGTTGTCAAATATGACGCATCCACACACACACATGCAAAGAATATAACACATACCCAACATTCTCCCACTTGTTGTTTTCTTTGCATCCAAGGGTCCACAGAATTATATAGTCAAAAATCTAGGGCAACAATGACCATTGTTACTCTACACCAAGATAGATTTTTTGTGCTCGTAGACTTTGTCAATGAATCTGCAACATTCTTCAAAGTGGCAACCTTTTCCAGCAACACCTTCTTTTCTTCAACCATGTCTCTCACAAAGTGATACTAAACATCAATATGCTTTGTCTTCGAATGATAAGATGGGTTATTTGCCATGAATATTGCACTTTTAATGTCATAATCTATTATTACTTGTTGTTGTACCAAGCCAATACCTGAACACAATCTCAATAACCATGCTACTTCCTTGCTTGCATGAGTGGCTGCCATGTATTCAACTTCTGTAGTTGAGACTGCCACTACAGCCTATCTTTTGCTCATCCAACTGATTGATCCTCCAAATAGGTTAAAAACATACCCACTTGTATATCTTCTGTGATCCAGATCTCCAACCCAGTCTTCATCAACAAAGCCTTTTATGTCCACCACTATGTCCAATCCCGATCTTCCTTAGTAGCACAATCCATAACTGGTAGTGCCACAAAGATACTTGAAGACCCTTTTTAATGTTTTCCAATGCTCCTTCTCTGGTTTTGACATATACCTGCTCAAAAATCCCACTGCATGTGCAATGTCCAGTCTAGTACAGACCATTGCATACATTAAACTATCAATTGCACTGGCATATGGAACATGGGACATGTCCTCTTCTTCTTCCTATGTCTTGGGACACTGATCTGCAGATAACTTTACACCTATAGGAATAGGAACCTTGATTGGTTTACTTCCATGCATATTATACCTTTGCAATATCGTCTCAACATATTTTCTCTGATTCAACCATAGTTCCATGTTTTCATGATCTCTTTTAATCTCCATTCCCATAATGAAGTTAGCAGCACTGAGATCCTTCATTTCAAATTTGGAGGATAGCTGCGATTTCACCTCCTTGATAACATCCATGTTATTTTCTACCAGCAACATGTTATCAACATACAACACTACATAAATGAAGTGATTACCAACCTACTTGGAATATACACAGTGATCATCTCTGCTTCTCACAAATCCCAATCCAAGGATGTATGTGTCAAAATTTTGGTACCACATCCTCGGTGATTGCTTCAAACCATATAGTGACTTATTTAGCTTACATATCAGCACTTTCTTTCCCTTCAGTACAAATCCTTATGGCTGCTTCATGTAGATTTCTTTGTCCAGTTCCCCATGTAGGAATGTTGTCTTCAAATCCATCTGTTCCACTTCAAGATCAAAAGCAGCAGCAATAGATAAAAGAAATCTAATAGAAGTTAACTTAGCAACAGGAGAAAAAATATCACCAAAGTCAATTCCCTCTACCTGGGAATAACCTTTTCCTACTAACTGAGCTTTGTATTTCTCCACTTTTCCTTCTGCATTAAACTTCTTCTTGAACAATCATTTTCTACCAACCGATTTTCTTCTAGCTGGAAGCTCAACTATATCCCATGCCTCATTCTTATCCAAGGCATCCATTTCTTCAACCATGGCCTTCTTCCAGAGTTTACCATCCTCTGAATTCACTGCTTCCCTGACAGTTTTGGGATCATCATCAGTAATAGATAAAGAAAAATTGGAATGAAAATCAGGTGGACTGTACCTTTCTATTGTTATCATCCAACACTGATGAGGGTGATCGATTGACCAGGTAACATGATGTACCCAATACCTCTTCCCATAATTCCTATCCTAACTCAGCACCACTGAGCATGCTCCTTGATTTTTCCATCAGTGTCTTGTTCATCCTTTTCACAACTCCATTCTGTTGAGGTGTGTATGGAGTATTATTTTTCCTTGCTATACCACACTTCTTACAGAATTATTCGAATTCATTTCCCTAGAACTCCCCACCATTATTTGTTATCAATACCTTTATTTTCTTCTTTGTCTGATTTTCTACTAGAGCCTTAAACTCTTTAAATTTATCAAATACCTCAGATTTCTTTCTAAGAAAATAAATCCATGTGTTGCTTGAAAAATCATCTATGAATGAAACATAATACACAAATTTATCTAGTGATGGAACATGCACAGGTCCAAACACATCACTGTGTATCAACTCTAAGATCCCCTTTGCTCCTGTAGCACCAGATGGGAATCTTACTCGATTTCGCTTACCATATATGCAATGTTCACAGAAATCAAAATCCTGAGTGCAATTAGACATACCTTCAACCATACCTTTATTGTGTAGTGTTCGAAGGCCCTTTTCTTCAATATGTCCCAGTCTTTGATGCCATAGCATGGTCTTCTTTCCAGGGACAATATTGGTCTTGTCTTCTTTATTTATCTGTTGAGGGATAACAAAATTGTTACACCCATTAGTATAAGTGCTTCCCAACAACTTGTACATATTTCCACACTGAAATCCCCTCATCAAAACCATTTCTCCTTGTACCATCTTGCAAGTTCCCTTTCCCAATACAGTATCCACTCTTGCATCATCCAACTTGCTTACAGATATTAGGCTCCTGGATAGTTTTGGAATGTGCAGAACCCCAGGGATATTTATAATCCTTCCATCTTTTAGCAGCAACTTAAACTTTCCATGTACCACGATTTTGGTTGTTGAGTCATATCCTAGGAATACATCACCACCATCGTATTTTTCATATTCACATAACCACTCCCTGTGAGGATTCATATGGTACGATGCACCTAAGTCGATCAAACATACATCACGGTCTGCATGTGTACCTGTAGATTCCAGGTAAACATTGCATCCTTCCTCAATGGAGTTTTTCGCCTCTGTGGAAGAGGTACTATTGGATCCCTTTGGTTTATCAACCTTCTTAGACTTGCAATATTTCTCATAATGCCCTATTTTACCACACTTCCAGCATTTCCTAAAATAGTTTCCTCAAGACTTAGATATACAAGTAGATTTAGATTTTCCCCCCGAAGACTTACCAGGATTCCTATCTTGAGTGTGGCCTCCTACAAATAAAGATTGTGTGCTATGACCATCCATGATTTTCTGCCTCATCTCTTCAGATAACAAGGATGGAACTACATCCTCATACTTCAATGTAGATTGAGTGGTACTACCAATTGCTACAACCATATTATACCAAGATTCTATAAAAGAACATAACAAAGTAATACACTTATCTTATTCTGCAATCGTAATATTCACATAGACAAGTTGACTTAGCAGAGTATTAAAGGCATTTATATGTTCTGTCACATAATCTCCATCTTTCATCCTAAGATGATACATCGTCTTTCGAAGAAACAACTTGTTTACCAGGGACTTTGATTGATACAAATTCCCTAACTTGTCCCATAGTTCCTTGGCTGTAGATTCTCCCGAGACATTCAACAACCCCAAATCTACCAGGCAGAGTCGAATATTACTCCTTTCTCTTTTGTCCAACTTCTCCCAATCTTCCTTCGACGTACCAGTAGGTGGTGTACTAGTAGTTTGTGTACTAGTAGATTGTGTACCATTCATCTGTGCGCCAGTAGGATGTATACCAGGATCCACAACGATCCATTGTTCTTTGTCTACATGAAGGTCCTCCATATTGATCTTCCATAGCTCAATTTTTTTATCGTTGAACTTATTTATCTCGATTCTAGAAGAGCTTTCCATTCCTCTTTCTACACTCGAATAACCACTGCAAAATCTCCCACTAAACCCAAGTTTATCACAGACCCAATATAAACTTGATCTATCAAGATTGAGCCAAACCCTCAACAACAAAGGCATCCCTCTGAATCCAAAAACCACATTCGATACCACATGCAAGTTTTAAGCCTGTGAAGTAAAGCAATGCATGTAGATTCTTAAGAAAAACATAAATTAATCAATGGCTCATACACATAGTACACAGAGATTTATACTAGAAACCCTTCACCGGGAGAAAACCTTTCAATGCTTCATTGTATTAATTTAACCATTCACCATACAATATATATACAATGTTTTAGGTATTTCATAGATACCAAAACCCTAATCCCTTAATCTGGGATTAATTTAGGAAACCGCTAAAAATAGCAAAATCTGCTAAAATAACAAAAATGCCCAAAAAACAATTTCGGGGCACTACCTCGAACACCGTGCATAACCAGGGGGGAATACCTAGCCCCCCTTGGGACCCCCCTAGGAATCAACCAGCGCACATGACACAATGATCACTGCTAGAGGGATCGTCAGATGTAGTTGTCAAATCTGAAGTGCCCACACACACACATGCAAAGAATATAACACATACCCAACACCTTGGTTGAATGGAAGGAGCCTAAGTATTCATTATTTTCCATAAGATCCACTCCTTACCACATAGTATGATACCTCATTTTGGGGAGCACCCAATACCCCAAGAACAAAAAGGCGAATGCGTGCCTGTTTGAAGGATATTACAATGACTTGCAGGAGAGCATCACCAATACTTGGCGGATTACACCAGAAGTGGTCACACAATATCAGGGCATACCCAACTTCAAAGAGACCAGGCATACAATGTGGATCCAAGCAAAAAAGGATCCCAACAACCAATGGCTACAACTACAGTACTGCGTTAAGAAAGAGGATCTAGAAATGGCCATCAAGGATTGGAACAATGAATGGAGAATTCCAGTATTGAATCAAGAGATGCCCACAGATAAAGAGGTGGTGGTAGGGAAGAAAAGACACCTACGGAGGAAAAAATAGTTCCCAGGAATCCAAGGATCAGTCAGAACAAGGTGCAATAGAAGAAAGGGGGTGTGTCCATCAAAGACACTCAGGCGAGGAAGAAGAAAAACACCCAGGCACCACAAGAACAGGAGAAACGGACTAAGACAACATTGGGAACCACATCAAGTGCTACTCAACAGGAGAAAGGCCAAACCAGAAGGAAAATCATATAAATGGGGGGTGCATGCAAGAAATCTAAGGCACACAAAACGCCACCCGAATACATGATCACGGAGGATGATGTAGACCTTGTAGCCCAGATGGTCCAAGATCGTATATTGAAGGAATTTGATGAAGCTCAGTGCCAAAGGGATAGGATGAGTGGTCACACAATATCAGGGCATACCCAACTTCAAAGAGACCAGGCATACAATGTGGATCCAAGCAAAAAAGGATCCCAACAACCAATGGCTACAACTACAGTACTGCGTTAAGAAAGAGGATCTAGAAATGGCCATCAAGGATTGGAACAATGAATGGAGAATTCCAGTATTGAATCAAGAGATGCCCACAGATAAAGAGGTGGTGGTAGGGAAGAAAAGACACCTACGGAGGAAAAAATAGTTCCCAGGAATCCAAGGATCAGTCAGAACAAGGTGCAATAGAAGAAAGGGGGTGTGTCCATCAAAGACACTCAGGCGAGGAAGAAGAAAAACACCCAGGCACCACAAGAACAGGAGAAACGGACTAAGACAACATTGGGAACCACATCAAGTGCTACTCAACAGGAGAAAGGCCAAACCAGAAGGAAAATCATATAAATGGGGGGTGCATGCAAGAAATCTAAGGCACACAAAACGCCACCCGAATACATGATCACGGAGGATGATGTAGACCTTGTAGCCCAGATGGTCCAAGATCGTATATTGAAGGAATTTGATGAAGCTCAGTGCCAAAGGGATAGGATGAAGGATGAGATGGTAGACATGAGGCATATCCTCAAGAAAATTAGAGAAATATAGAGGGTCGGTAGAGGAATAGAATATGTTTCAGCAACATTATAGACAGGAGTCGAGGTTGGATCGAGCGAGCAAGATAGGATCCAGACGACAACAACACCAAGCTCAACATTTAACGTTACACCCAGCAAGTTGCGCATGGATGAAATTGTGGGGCAGAAACCCTTGAATAATTTGGCCCAAATACAGTTGGTAATGACAAGGATACCAACCAAGTCTTTGTACAAAATGAAAGTCAACATCGCACAAGAGGTACAGTCGCGAGCACACACAAACACAACAGAATTCCAGTAGACAAAGGACAGTTGAGATGATTTGGAATTGGTACTCGAGCAGGTCAAGCTCAAAACCAAAGAGGAGAAGGACCATGCAGATAGGTTGGAGCAGGGATTGGTCGTAGCCTATGAGAAAATTCCAAAGAGCACGCAGATGAAAAAACTCACATCGATGCAAAAGAATGATCAGGTTGTGTAGAAAATCAATCAATACAGGCAAGAGATTGAGCACCTCAGGGAGAAGCTCATACCTACCACTCCACTAGAGGTGAAGGAGCAGAGGAAGAGGAAGAAACAGTGCATATAGAGGAGATGGAGAAACAAGTCTGTGGAATGGTCGATTTGTTCAAGAAGGAATCACATCTATGGATGAAGATGGAAGAGGACCAATAGGTCCAACAATGGGAACAGGAAGAAGAAAGGATAAGCGAAGCTATCCAGGACCTCAAGCAGAGGAATAGGACAATTTAGATTACTGATCGCATCAAAGGAGCACAAGATATGAGGAAGATGCAGGCGAAACTCATAGCCGAGCAGACATAGAAGGAGTGCCAAGCTCAAATAGAACTGCTCCAAGAGTGGGCAACAAAGGTCATTGTGCATGTGGAAGACACAATGAAGAACATGGCACAAACTCAGGAAGAGTTTGTAGAGATGATCAATGATGAGATTGCAGTGCAGGTATTGGATGCACTCAAGGAGAAGACCGCACACTCTCAAACACAAGAAAAGGATCTCACAAAGATGTTAAAGGATCCCACAGGAGAGATCGAAGAGGCGCAAAAGGTTTAGGTGGCCCACGATGAGTTTTGGTTATATCTTCTTCTATACCATATGAGTTATTTACCCAAGGTTCATATCTTTCAGGTTTCCAACAAAGCCTCTAAAACTATCGACCCTCCTGGTAAACCAGAAGGAAACACAACACACAGAATACATTGTGCAGTCTCACCCAAGATAGCCTTAATGGGTGGCTATAGGAATCAGGTGTTTACAGCCTTGGATTGAGTATGAAATATGAGAACTCAACCATTGAACCATTGTTAGAACTGGTAAATGAAAAATACTATTATTCACGACTATGCAATAACTTCAACAATTTGTTCTCTCAGTATTGCGATAGTATTTAAACAAGCAATATAATAACTCATTCACTCATTAAGCACAAGGAATAACTACTGAAAAGAGGATAAATATATGCATGCATTCATCACATTACACATATATTACCATGGTTCACCTGCTCATGGGATACATCCACAAAGATTTGGCTCTTGGCTCTTTTACTATGATAGTTCTACATCTATAGTGTCTCGCGCTTACAAGTCTCCTTAGATGGGTAAGATCTATATGAGGTGAACTAGATCACACCAAGCTCCTCAGCCTGCGATCAAATCCTCAAGATCTACCTTCTCTCATCTCTTCTAGCTCAACATCTTACAAAAAAGTTCATAGAGAAAAATGTAAACTTGATTCCTAACTAAATCGGAACAACTACAAAATCCGTGAACAACAACAATAACAACCACAAATCCTCCCTATAATACCTTTGTATCGGTATTTATATATATTTGGCTCTTCAGCCATTACAATACATTACCAAAACCCTAACCCTATTAATGTTAGGTCTTCCTCTCGTGTGTGTGTTGTTCTTCCTTCCAGCTGTCATTTTCCTTGTGCATGCTTTCTTGCATGCGCACGTGCTGTGTTCTCGTTTAGCTGTTGCTTCGTTGTCTGCACTCTTTCTTTCCCCACAATCATCTTTATTCCCACTTTGTCCTACTGCCAAAAGGCCCCCAACATTGACATGTGGCTCATCCTAAGCCACCTAATCCTTCTAATCTTCCTCAATCTCCTTGCTTCTATTTTCACCTACGCAATATTCTCCTTGATTGTGTCCACTACCTAGACTGCAACTTTGTCGCTGATAAATACTTCACATTCTTCCTGGTTCTATGCTATCTGTGTCTTAGCTTCCTCTACCTATGCCAGGAATTCTTCTACCCACTCTTGCAATGGTTCTATTTGAGCTTGTCGCTCTTGTTTCTAGTTTTGTGCAGTGATTAGATCTGCATGCAATCTCTCCATGTCCTGCATCCCTTTAACATATTCTATAATTGGTATTTTCTTCTACTTCTGCTTGAGATCTTGGATCACGGAGATGATCCTTTCTTTTTTCATGTCCCATTTGTGGACCTACTGATGTTACACATTATTTTTGTCACCCTTATGATTGTTAATGATGTAAACCTATATGTTTCCTTCAAAGGGGTCAATGGCCTGAATTCCTGAAGAAATAAGGGAGAAGAACTTTCCCTGAGAGAAGAAGTTGTATTTTCCTTTGTAAAAACCCTACTAAAAAGGATTTTTGTAGGCTTCTCTATACATAGGGTGCGGAAATGCCTGATTTCTGCAAGCTGCACTATATCTAGGTTGTGGAGTTTCCACGGGTTTCACTATAGCTAGGGTGTGGTGGCCTTCATGCATGGGAAAAACGAGCATTTTCTCAATGCTTCTAGAAGGAGAAACTTTTATAGTGAGGTGGCTTCTGAACGGTTTCGATCTTCCTCGCTTTCATGATTTAGTGGGATCCTAACCTCGTCACCTTATCCACTTCATCTTATAAAAGGAGAGGATCTCTCG
Source organism: Picea mariana (assembly GCA_032191745.1). Taxonomy (NCBI): domain Eukaryota; kingdom Viridiplantae; phylum Streptophyta; class Pinopsida; order Pinales; family Pinaceae; genus Picea; species Picea mariana. The sequence goes on along the minus strand of JASDQU011102251.1, from coordinate 8,140 downwards.
TGGAGAAAGTTAGTTGTTTTGGCTTGAGATTGTTAGCTTGGTTAAAGTGGATTTAAGATTTGCTTTGTCAAGATAGATTGTGAGTATCTATCATATCTATGGTCTTAGAATCCTTGAAGCAAGAAGTGTGTGGGAAACAAGAAACTATTGGAAGGAACCTGACAACATCAAGGCATCTGGTTGTATCTTTCTTCCACATTCTTTTATACATATATACGTTTCTTTCCTATATGAATGTTATTTGTCCATATTGTATGATTCCTTGATCACGTACATAGTTTCATATCGAATAGACTATGTTATTCTTGGCTTCGTTGGCTTGTGCTTATTTGTAGATATTTCTCTATAAGCCTCGTGACAAAGCTTGGATTGCATTGGCAAAGTCAGATCTTCGATATTTAAATGGTATGTTCTAGATCCATTTCTCATTTGATAATTGAAATCTAAGGAAAGAATAGTATATTGTCTTGTTTTGTTCCAGTTTTGTAGTGAAACTATGGGGATTGATTTGTGTCTACACTTAACAATTAGCCTGATAAAAAAATTGGCGAATCCACTGGGGAACAGATTGTTTTCCTAGTTTGTCTTTCTCTCTTTCTTTGATTGCCTGGGTTCTGTTTTCTGAATCTCTGGGAGATCTAAATTGACTCTTTGACTGTTTAAATTCATTGGAAAACCTTCATACTTTTTATTTTTTCCATTTTTTAATTGATTTCTGCACCCTGCTTTGAGAGACAGTGTGGTGATATAGCATTGTTGCACCCTACCTGTTTAGACCAATGCGTAATTTCTGCATCCTACCCATATCTAGCCTGTGGAAACCTAGAATTTCACTGTATTGGTTCTTTGGCCTGCAGAAATCAAGGATTTCCGCACTATGTTAGTTTGACAGCCTGTGGCGATTGTGAATTTTTTTATTTTTGATGTTTTTTCCTTACCTAGATCTTGGATTTGGTTTTGGGGTGAATTGTTGGGTTTTATTATGATCTGTTTACAATTTGCTTGATAGTTTTTGAGCTTCTTTTAGCCATCTTTGCTTTGTTTTCTTTTGAAATATTTGGTCTCTTGCTTTGAGTGTATTTCAGTTACAAAGCATTATTTTTTCTTTAGAATTGTTTGGTGAAAGAATTTTTTCTTTTATTGAATAGTTTGTGTTAAAAGAGAAAAATTGTTTGGGTTTCTTTGTTTTATAGAGATTTTCTATTGCTTTTAGCTATTTTTGAAACAAAAAAAAAGGATTTTCTTGCTTTATATTAGATTGGGGGCATCCTTGCATTTCAAGTAGCGAAATTGCATGATTTTTGGTCTTAAATTCTTAAAAAACATTCCTCCTCATGGCCGGGGGGGCATGAATTGTGTATTGGTGTACAATCTATTTTGCTCATTTCTTGAGAATCTTGATATTGATGAGTTTAATAAATTTTGGTACATTGTGCATCTGGGAATGATAAATGTTTTCTCCTTCTCGTAGCATAGCTTTCATCCAAATGAAAATATTCCATCTTCATCTCTTTGCATAAATTTCGAGTCAGTCAAAACACCATATTGTCCACGCCATTTTCCTTTTGAGTAACAATAGCCTTACAATAAAGCGCTTATAAAAATTGATTAGACATTTTTTATATTTTCTGGTAGCAAACCTACATTATATTAGTTGTAGGGCTTTGAAATAGGTGTGAAAGAAAACTTTCCAAAGTTGTAAACAAACATATAATGTTGAGTTAGGGAGCGGTAAATCCACTTTATACAATTTTTCCTGGGAAGCCCTTCTCACACAAGGGTCAAACCTAAGGTCGCATTGAGACTGGCAGAGTAAATCACCCTGATTTGTTGGTCTTAGTGTAGAGGTTGTGTGTATTATGGGGGTCGCTTGAAGGTATACCCACAATGATGAATGGAAGCCTTTCAAGTTGATTTCGGGATAGATACCATGCCTTTGTGCATGGATCGAATTGTCGATTGTTTCCCCAGGCATCATTGTAGTAGTTGGTAACCTTAGTGGCCTATCTCTTTAGGGTCTTTACACAAGGTGACTTTGGAGGGGAAAGTCTTCATGATACCTGGAATTAATGTTGGCCAAACTCACTCGGGCTCCTTGGAGGGTATACCCACGATTATGTGTGGGAGCTTGCACCAAGGCATAAGTCCATTAAGTAGGTCGTCAATGTAACTTTTCCACCTGCTCTATCTCAGACCCTTATTACATTGTCTTCGCGACATTGGATTTCATCACCAACTAGTGTGTTCATTGTGAGAAGGTTTTTTTTGCTTACTAGATTTTTAGTGTGTGTTGTTTGTTTTCCCTAGCAGACTCTAGGTTAGAGTTTTGTTTAATGGCGTTAGTTCCTGGAACGACCAATGAAGGAACCCCCTCTTTAGGAGGACCTTTTGTTTTTCCTTCTTACTGTTATAACCCTAATTTTCACCAAACATGCTTACCTGGCATCAGGCCATCTCAGATTCCTTCTTTGCCAAAACACTACTGAACAACTCTTCTTAAAAACCCTTTTTATAAATACCCATGCACCCTGCTCCATTACTGCACATGTGTACATGGTAGCTGACCCAAGATAGCCCATGTGTACCTACAAAAGCATGAAAAATAGAAAGTTGTTGACGGAACTCACAGCTTTGGGTAAGTTAACTAAACCTTTCGGCCATGCATGGCCGGTCGCTCGACCAAATACCTAACTTCTTCTATCCTATAAAAGAAGGGTTAGGGGTCCCATTTGAAAGGGGGAGAATCATAGTAAAGAAACTATACCTGATTGAGCATTCCCTTTGTCCCAACCTTTAGCCATCCTTGTGCAAAGAGAAGTATAGAGCAAAGCAGTTGGAAAACAGTGGAAGAAGAGCCCAGAACTAGGATCAAGGAGTAGTAGCCAACTTTATCATTGTAAGGTATCATTGTGAAGTTAATAAAAGAGTTTCTTTTCCCATCCCACCATATGAGATTGTCATTATTGGAAAATTGATTGTATGATTGATTAAATCCCTAACCCATTAGTTCATAGATCAAATGCATGTGGAGTTCTTTGTTTGTCCTTAGTGAATGCAGGTTAGCATTGGGAGGAGAGTTGCAGTCAAAGAATGACCAAGCATGAAAAGGGATCAACATTAAACACGAAGAATAAAGTACGTCAACTTAATCTCTTGAGCCTTGTATTTACATATGAGTAATGGGGATCTAGGCATGGGATGATGGTAAAAAGTAAGAATCTTTAGGTCATTTCTGCATGCATGATAAAACCCTTGGTGTTAGTCTATAGGAGGGATTTCCCACCCGCAACAGAATTGGCAACCATACTGGGGATCTCTAGGATTTTTGGGAATGTTTTTTCTTGGGTATTTTTAAGAACTGGTTTCATTTCTTGTTTTTAAAGTTTCTGCAAAAGTCTGAGCTAACAGAGATTTTGGTCTTCCATACCAGTTATCTTTGTTTCTTTGCCTGACTGCATTTTTTTTAGAGACCCACATAGGTACGCGTGGCCTGTATAAGGTCTGCATGCGTGTACCCGCACCCTACCTTCCCATAGCCCACGTGTACACGCTAGCTGAGGAAGTGTCAGTCGCGTGTATGATTCCAAAAAAAATCTTTTAGAGAGGAAGTCATCCTCTCCCCTGTCAAGAATAATCCTTCTCAGGGGTTTTTTGGAACTCTTTCTAGTCTTTGTTGTTTGCAGTCTATAGCTTAGTTTTTACCTCAGATTGGTTTGTTCTATGAAATTTTCCTTCAATTGTTTCCTTTTTCTATCAAAGTAAGTTTCTAAGTCTTCAAGAGATTTTGGTTCTCAATACTAGTAGTCTTTGCCAGTGCTTGATTGCTTGCAGTTTCATTTTTTGAAGAGTTTCATAAGTACACGCGGCATGCATAAGGTATGCATGCATGTACATGTGCTCTGACCTTACACAGCTCACGTGCACACGCTGGTTGTTGAACTGACAACAACGTGCCTGTTGAGAAAAAAATTTGGTTTAAGGAGAGGCAATCATCCTTTCCTTGTCAAGAGTTATACCTCTCAGAGTTCATGGTCTCTACCATAACATCTTAGCCTAGGTTTGGAATCTATTATAGCTTGCTTTTTCTTTTAGAAGATTTATTGTGTTTCCTAGCTTTTTAAACTTATTTTTAGCTTGAAATTTTAAGAAAAATGAGTTGCATTCATTAGTTTCTTTTAGAATATTTTGTTATTTCTGCTTTGATTGGAAGAAAATACAAAAAAAAAAAACTTAGTTTGTTAGATCTCTTTCTTTCCTGGGATTTTCTTTGCGTTGTTATTTGAAAAAGAAAAATAAATTAGCATAGCATTGTGTTTTCTTCTAATTTTAAAAAGCATTTCAAAAAAAAAATTAAAAAAAAATAAGAGTTATAATCATTCTTTGCCAGTGTTCATATAAGTTTCTTCATTTTTCACAAGAGTCTTAACACCATCAGTTGCACTACCGTACCCTTTTGAGTAAATCAAGCCAGTAAAAAGAACCTTAATTAAAATTTACTAGACTTTATGTTTGTAGGGTCCATCAACTAGATTAGGCTAGAGCCTTGATTTAGGTTGGAGAGGAAACTCTTCAAGGATATAAAACAAACATACGAGTCTATGCTAAGGAGTGTAGAATTCCAATATCGTGAAAGTTATCCAGGACCCCCCTCTAACACAGGGGATAAATAGGAGGTCAGGTGTAGAAAGGTAGCGGAGATAAGCCCTCCAAAGCTGGACCAATCGTAGTGGAGAACACATATAGAGGGCTTGTCTTGGGATTCCGTTGATTGCATTTGCCACAGAGCTTCGTGGGTCTTGAATCCGTTCGAGGTCCTCAGTTGTCTTCTGGACCACTTTATTTCGATACCCTTGGTAGGTTTCAGGCTTGATACCCTGCTCATTGTGGTCTACCTGACTGTCGACTGTACCTGCCTGGTGACTGTTCATGCGTTGGCAACCTAGTTGCCTATCTTTCTACTGACATACACAGGTGACTGCGGGGGTATGCCATGGTACCTAGGACAGACATCAAGCCACGCTTTGCAGAGTATACCCAGAGGGTGCTTCCATTTTTGAGTTGCACTTGTACTGGTAAGTTTTTCTAGTGTTGGTTGGTGTAACTGTTCTTCAAACTAGTTAGTCGTTTGCTTGATTTGCCTTTAGAAACTTTTAGTGTGTGCTCTGTGCTCCCTAGTTTTCCATAGTGAGTTAGTCAGTCGTGGCTTTGGGTCTTTTCCTAGGGTGTTAAACCACCCACTCCATCAATCATGAGGACTTTTTGGTATTCCTCTTAGAAATGTGGAGCTGCCTTTTTATAGGTGTTGTTTTGATACCACTGGTTCTTCAGAGTCAGTGTGTGAGACTTTTACGGATTTGAATGATCCCGCAAGGGGAGAACCTAGGCATAAGATCTTCATGGCTAAAGTTCCTGGCGATACCAACCAAGGAGCCTCTTCACAAGGGGATTCTTTCTCTTTTCCCTTCTTTGGAAATGTTGGTGTCCCTTTGATGGCCACTTTGTACATTCTTAGGTCGAATGTGGGATTACTGGTTTGGTTGGGTACCATTCCAAATGTCCCAAATTCTCTTGACACTTCTTAGTTAAGAAATTTATGTGATGGGCAACCTGTTGATGTTTCTTCATTAGCAAAGTCTTCTCCTTCTCATTCTCCTGCCTCTGGTGAAAGTACAATTACTAGTAACCAGAAGTCTAAAC
>JASDQU011102250.1:25484-48934 GCA_032191745.1 Picea mariana | reverse complement strand
AGTCATGAATGCAAGTGGGCACACCATGAGAACCATAATACGACTGTTATCAGGGAAGTCCGCTTGATCTTTTTCTCTTTGCTTTTAGTTGAACATTTATTTTCAAAAAACGTAGTATCGTCATGAAAATATTAAATGGAAAGTAAAGAGATAAATAAATCTGAATCAACCCTGACCCAAGGTACCATGAGTAAGAATTCTTTCACATCAATCTGGGTGTTTCTTTTTTTCTTTTAGTTTCCCAAGGGAATTTTTTTTGTGCATGATGCTTTCAGATACATCTTTTGTAAATATTTTCTGTTTTGGTTTCCTTGCTCTTGTTTTTCTTTACTGGTTTGTTTTTGTTTTCATTTCTGCTTATCAGTATTTCTTTTTGAAACAAACACGCCTTCACTACGGGCTAGTTCAGACAGAGAAAACATAATACTTCCCCTCGAAAATAACTGCTAAAAGTTGTTAAAACATTAAGTGCTATATTTTGTGGACTGGTTAAAGATGACTTTTAATTTGAAAGGCATTCTCTCGGTTTCAATTTTCATTTGAAAGTGTTCACGACCATCTTTAAAAATCTTTTAACATTGTCCCTGTTCTTTAAGAGAGAAACTCAACGATGTCTCCCTGTTCTTGAAAAACGATTTTATTAATGAACCATTTTTGGATCTTGATGAAGGACAACATGTAAAATTTTAAAATCTATAACTTAAAAACTAGAATTTTCAGCGCCACCCCGCTCTATCGAATATTTTAAAAAACTATAATATGATAAACTTTCAAAGAGTTGTGGGAAGTGTTTGTAAACCCACCGGGACACTGAACATGTCTGCTAGCAGTGGGTAAATGCATGCATGACGCCAAGATAACTTCGTTGGGGTACTGAACAAGCCCACTGGCAGCGAAGCAATGTCAGGTAAAAGAAAATTCTCAGATATGGATTTCGTTTTGGCCTTAAACATCCTTTGTTCTGATCTGAAATTTCTTGATAGGATACAGACGTTAGAGTGGGTTAATTGACATCCCTGTCGAGGCTATGGATGCCTGCTGGCAGCAGTGGCCTTGTCAACAGTATTAGAGATTTTAACTTAACATCGTGGCTTTCTTTTGCCAAAGTTTGTCACCGGTTTTTGTTCCTTTAAAAATGAAAGTTATCTGAAACTAGATCGCGTCATGATTATTTGAGATGTTTAAATGAATTTTCAGTTGCTCTTCAATTTGAAGTTTTTCATATTTTTCTAACCTGAACTCGTTCGTGTAACAAAGACAACTACTTCTCCCAGTGTGTCGCCATTGTTGGCAACAATATTACAATTGTTATTTTTTAATCTACATAGCTGCCTACACAGGGTCGTGAAATTTCATTACCCTTCATGAACAGTTTCCGAGATGACAGTTGCAAATCGTCGCTTCTCTCTATTGTCTTTTCAAACTTTGTTTTCATGACTGTAAGCATGAAAACTTGTGACCGGAATTACCATTATGTTTTTAAATACAAATTGCTCTTATGATTTATTATAAAATTGTGATTTCTAGCTATGGACATGTTTCTCTCATTGTTTATGATCATTTAGATTCTAAGAATGCCTAAGAAGCTTATGGTTGTTTGATTGAAAGACCCCTATCAATTGGTATTTGATTTATGTATTAATTTTGGTTTGATGATTAACCATATTTCTTTCATGGAAATTTCGGTTTCTCAATTCTTATGAATCACCTATCTTTGCAATTAAATTTGGATGCGCGCACTCTGTCCTAGCATGTACCCAATGCCAAGGTGGCATATGTAGTATAGGATACCATCACTCCCGAGTATGGTCTCGGGCTTCATGATTTTGCTCCCACGCATTATGATTAACGCCTCTGCCCACCGTTTGTATTTTCACAGCATTGTTTTGATGAGGCTTGGGGCTATAGCTCTGTGGATTTTTTACCAAACCCTACCTATGAGTTCTGTGTTGATTCCCTTCCATTTGGCATGGCTCCAATGGTGAGGGTCGATCCTAATGGTGTCCAAACCCTGCTATCATATGATAATTCCAGAGAGGAGTTAGAAAGGAATGGTTGGCTTTTGTTCATCCAAATATTTAAGGGTTTCAATCTTCGATATTTTTCCTTGACCTTCGATGGCTGCAAGGAAGACGTGCAATTGGAAGTAACTGAAGAGTTCCTAAGCTAACCCTGTAATTGCCTTCCAGAGACACGTCTTTGCATGAGCTATTCTGAGCAAACGGTTTTGAATTAGATCAAACCCTTGAAAACCCAGAACCAAAATGAGCCCTTTTACCTTCATTGAGGGTAGTTTCCCCAAAAATTGGATCATTCCAGAGATATAGCTCATCCTTTAGAGGTCAAATCTCAGTTTTTCTCTATGTCTGAAGGGAGCGTTTTGGTCTGTTTGCAAGTGTTGAAACATTTGTGACCTCTCCAAGCCTATGCATTAGCATCCCACAACACCCCTCTCACCCATCCAGACATGTGTCTCAGCCTCCTACTATGAACCCTTGATCAATCCAAAGGATATTCAACCAGTCTGCCAACAAGTTATACATCTACAGGACATGTGATATTTAAAAGAAAAAATGTAGAAGCAACTACATCCATCATGATTCGATTTGATTTCATGATCAGAGGTATGATTTTGTTTAATTTTAGCATGATTCGGTCACTCTTAAGTTAGGATATACGATTTGATTCAATAAACTATTTTTCTGATTAAGATTAGTTTGTTTTGATTGCATTAGCTATTACAACTAGCTATAGATTCTGTAGCTAGTTAGAAAAAATCGAATTGCTTGTTTTGATAATTGAAATACATCTAAATTCTTCTTATTTTTATTTGTTTACAGGAACTCATGATTCTCAAAGAGATATGAAGCACTGTTGGGATCTCCCAGCCATACCATCTTTATGTTTTCAACAAATAGATTAGGCTATTATTTTTTTGATATCAAGTAAAATCTAGGAGGTTGCATCCCCCACATTTTTGGACAAATTTGATGTTATCAATAGGAAACATTTTGTTCCTGGAACCTATATAAGCATGTTATTTTGTAAACTTCAAACCATCTCTGCCTAGGGAAAGACTATGGTTTTTTATTTATAGACTTGAATGAAATATAATACTAGTTACAGCTTTAGCTTTTCCATATTGTGATTTTATTCAAGTTATGATTGTTTCAATTTGTAATTAAGTTATGATTGCTTTCGTTGTCGTGCTTTACTACAGATTGGTATGATAAAAATTTATATGTTATCCATGTCTTATGTTCCAGATTTAACATACAGTAATCATTCTGTTCAAACTTGAGATTAAGAGATTTATCTTCATCATTTATTGAACATTTATACACAAGTTTTCACAGCAGGATTTATCTTAATGTGGCTACTTGTGAAATTATAATATTGTTGTGACTATATCTCTTATATGTTCTATCATTCATATTCAATCATTACTGCTTCATGTTTATGTGAAGCATTTGTAGGGTATATTGCGGGTTTGCCTCATCAGACAGGGAGATTGGATGCTGCACATTGAACAAATATTGGATGCGATAACAGGTCAGTTTGCTAGTTTAATTTCATTAGTTTAATGAATACAGAAACTTCCTGTAGCTAGAACATGTTCTATTATCTGTGATTTCTATTTTCAATTAGACAGTTTGATATTCCATTTCTTGGTTATAAACATTATAAATCAAAAAGATTGAAAAATAGCTTTGCTGCTGTTTAAAAAAACAATCAATTTATATTTGATTTTCGCAAATTTAGATTAAAATTCATATTTTGTAAATGTTATATATACATTAGAAATAGAATCATTTGTATATTTAGTACATATAATAAGTAGACTTATGTTATGAATATTAGTTAGTAAACTGTAAATATCTATTAGATCTATATATAATTTTCAGTGATTACTATTCGTCAAAGTTATTACATTTCTTTAGTTTTTATTTTTCGTTTTCTCTAGGACTTAGATTGGCCAACGGAGCCGCTAAACCCGTCAGAGTGGATCAATCCAAACAGCTTGGGTTAAGTAGACAAACCTGGACCGGATTCACTCCTCCAGTTGACGAGCGGTCAATTTAGCTCGTCAACACCTTCACATAGAACCGGGTGCCATATTTCGGGGGGCCAACACATTAAGGATAAGTGCTTGGCCACATGGCGTTTTACTTGTGACTAGGATCCCTACAAAAGGGGGTTACGCCATGTCTATGCATATTTTGGGTTTTTAACTTTATATTAGTGATTTTATTTGATTTATTAGCCAATTTTTAGAGGATTTTGCCCATTTTGGGGAGATATTGGGCACTTTTGGAGCCCAGATTTTGGGAGGAAGTTGGGGATGGATAACCAACTTTAGATCTATAAAAACTAGGTCTTTTTGAGGCCATGGAGGTCATTCAGAGTAGATTTATGCTGAAGGGAAGCCAAGCCAAAGCCATTTTTATGCAGAGAAGTTGTTGAGTAGCAGACGCTTGCTGGTCATTTCTAGGAGCTCCGATCATCCGTTTTGCATGCCATTTCTTCTGCTGAGTTCTAGAGATCTGGAAGAACATGAACATATCAGTCTTGTAGCCTAACGGAACTTTTGTGATGTATTTTTTTGAGCTTTGAATAGAAATAAAGAAGCCTCCCCCACTGAGACAAAGGCCCAGAGACGTAGGCAATTTTGTGTCAAACTCTGTTATCACTTCTCTTGTTATGGTTTGTTGCTCTTATTGCTTCAGTTCAGATCTGTATATTGTCTTATGGATTCTATGTTTTTTTCATTAAATCCTTCCTCTTTCATTCAGCTTCATAAATGGTTAATTAATACATGCAATTAAAAACTCAACCATAGTCATTAAAAGATCTTTTCGGATGAAAGGTTTATTTGAAATCTTGCGAAATGAATGTTCGTAATAGTGTTTCTAACTAAGATAAAGAAAGAACATAAATCTTTTTGTTTTCTGAATGTTTAAATATTTAAAACTAATAAATACTAAGCAAATACAATTGAAACAATGACACAGTAACAGTCAAAAGATAATTAATGCAATCATTGTTTCATTGATAAATAATTAATAAAATAACACACACTAACCTGTTGTTGATCAGGAAAACTGAGTTTATCTCTATGTGTTGTTTGAGCTCATGTTTGTCCTGCTTTTAAGGGAAACCTATAACAAAACAATACTAGTACTTCCAGAATAAATTCAAAGAAGTGTTTGATATTTGGAGTAAATTAATAATATCAAGAAGACAACTAATGAAAAATCATATGATCTTAAGATAATCAATATTTAAGAACGAAAGAAAACTCAATTCAGAGTATTGATATTATCCATCATTTAACATTAGAAATAAATGCAACAACAATAAAATGATCGATTGATTACACATACAAAATGGAATGACAGATTATGGACAACATAAAGAAAAGCATGATATAAAAAATTATATGCAGAATAGTCTAAAGCTAATTCAATAAAAATAAAGTTTCATATTTAAAAATTATATGAGAAACAATATTAACATTTCACAATCTACAAAAGCACAAAAGCCATAGAGTAAATTGTTTTCTCATATAGTTTCAACAAAATATGTTCATCATATGGTCTAGGAAGAAATTTTGGGATAATAGATTCTTAAAGATTGAAAAACTTAATATATAAATGATAGCAATTAACCATATATTGATTAAAAAGACTAAAGCTAATTTAAATCAATGCATAATCAACTATTCAAAGAATATGAAGATATTATAATAAAAATAAAACCATTTTACTCACAGGACAAAAGCCATTAAGCAACCTCGAATTCCATATTCTTCTTTGAAAATACTCGTCCATTCTCCCAAAGATTCCAACCATCTGTTACTCCATTTGAAAAGAAGAAAAATTTACAAAATAAATAATATACAAAAGAGAAAGGATAAAAATCCTCCTTTCAATTTCCTGCCTCTCCATGGCTCTGAACTTTCTCATATATTTATACAATGAATGAACAGTCTTGGCATCACTAATAATTTCTGCCACCTGAAATTTGTCTCGTAGATACACACAAATATCTCTCAAATCGTACATTTGTTTGGGAAACTTTCTATGAGAAAACTAAATGGGTCCATTTGGGAGATGGGTTTTCAACCGTTTCTTCAAATTCCTCACGGTTTGGCTGCAAATAGTCCTACAAAATCATGTCTTTGTTCTTGACGCATTTCCAAATTTTATCTGTTGTTGCTCATAAATTTATTTGCAGCAATCCAATATTATTTTTGGATCAATCATCTTGAACGTATTTATATAATAAAATCAAACCATGATCAGATCCATACCAAATAATTGATAATAGAAACCTGTGAAATAAAAAGAAACCTAAATTATTAACCTAAAAATTGTGAATAAAACAAAATCTAGAACAATAAAATAAAAAATGGATTTAAACTAACTATAAGTTCTAAACAAACATTGTTTATAATTTCCTTTCAAATATGATCTTAAAATTCTAGAAGCTTCACGTTAATGGAGAAGACAAAAATATTAATTTTGGTTTTTTACAAAATCAAACAAACGATAGATAATTCTTTTTTATTATTATTATCAATTTTATTTTGAAATGAGATGCAAAATGAAAAAAGAATTTAATTAATTAATATCACCAAATAATTTTATAAAAATGAGAAACCAACCAAGATATTATTTGATGAATTATTGAACCCATTATTCAAAATAGTCAAACTTGTTAATGAGCAAAATAAATAACACATAATCATAATTTAAACGAAAGTAAACAGTTGATAAAAATTATCGTTTTTGTTTAAACTGGGATTTATATGCTCATTTCTAAATTTTGACATATACTCTTGTAATGAATGTCTCATACTATAGTGAATGTCTTAAGTTTGTCTCAAAGCAAGCCAAGGTATNTATCAAGATTCTAATGGGGGGAGTTGTTGGGGCCCAACACCTTCTAAATAATTCATATCTCATTGTTATGACTTGATTGCATGCTTGGACAATGATATTCAAGTTTTTAACCTTTCTTTCAAGAATGCATTCAATTGTTTTATCTGGTTCGGAGAAGGGATATCATCCTCTCTTCTTCTCAACTCTGTCATATTGGTAACTTTAAAACTGAAGGGTACGAATGCTTCAAGGTAAAAACCTTCTTCATTTTTTAAATTCATCTATAAATATTCATGGAGGGTGTGTGCCCTCATTCCAAAAGAGACCATGCTCTTTGATATCTCCCAAGCCTCTGTAATTAATTCAATTCTTTTCTTAATGTTCTTCCCCACATATCCCCTAGATGATGTGAGTAGGCTTGAAGATCCTTTTAGTTTTGCATCAGGTGTGGTAGGCTCAATTATTGTTAAAGGACTAGTGAGTACTGGAAGAGGCATCAAAGATTCTTCCAATTCTTTGACTCTTTCCTTTAATTTGGCATTCTTTGCTTCAATACCTCCAATAGAATTTTCTAGATCATCTCAAGTTTCTCGGTAAAATTGGGAAATTTGGGAAGGCCACATGTTCGTAGGTTAATCTCTGAACAAGATTTACCCTTTTTATTATTTACATATCTTTTCTTAATAATTAAATTTTTGGATTCATTGTAAAAAACAACGCTATGAAATACAAAAGACTCTTCTTCATCAAAGGTCTCGTTCTCAATTATTTCCATCATAGGATTTGGGTGAGTTGTGTCCTTTGGTTGATCAACATTGGGGAACACTTTTTCGATGTCAATCTCAAGTTCCATATCCCTGAGGGAGAGGTCGTGGATGTCTCGTTTGGCTCAAGGTCCCTCCTCTTCTTGCACAATGTTTTTTATTTTCTTCCTCAAGGGAATTTTATGGGAGCTTTCTATTTTCTTGAAGAGGGGTTTTTATCTCCTCATCCGCTTGAAGAATTATGGGTCACTTTATTAATTTGGTGGGCCATTGGAGCACTTCTCTAATATTTTGTACTCTTTGGAGTGATAGTTGGGGATTGAGCACTCTTCTCACCGAGACCTTTTCCTTTCTATTTGTCCAACTCATTGGTGTTGAGTATTGTTTCCAGATCGCCAGTGTCATGAGAAAGAGTGTCTCTGTCATTATCTTCGTCTTCATTCAAAATAGTATTAATAAAAGAATTGTGAATCCAATTGCCAGTAGATGTTCTACAAACATCCCTCTAGGTTTGAACCCTTTTACCCTTTGAGAATATATTAGATTCAGGCTGTTGAAGTGGCCTGCAAATTCATCAATATTATTCATATTTCTGGATATGAAGTCCCCAATTTTCCAAGATAGAGGTAGGAATTGAGTTTTTCTCTTTTCATGGAAAAAATGCAATCAATAGTTGTACTTCCTTGATATTTCAGTAAAAAATATTTTTTCAGATATGTGGAATAGAACGAAGGAAGGATTTTCCTTAGAATCGAAATATCCTTATGACATTGTAATTATCCATTGGTTCTAATGTCCCCTTCCTATCCATGAACTTACTCTCCTAGTTAGACATCTGGCGAGTGTCCTTCCCAAACAACAAGTCTTTAAAAACTGAGACAAAATAATTAAAAACTTCATAAAAATGTTGGGAGGCTTTGTGCCTCCATAATGTTTGATACCAGAAGGTTACCGGGTCAAATTCATAGTTTACCTTCTTACACACAGATAATTTGAGAAATTGAGAGCAATGTGTTATCGCAAAATCCAAATAAGATGACTTAAATAATTTCTTATCCTTCTTGTATTGTGACAATTGGGAAGAGATTTAAATGGAAATCAACTTGCCTCAATCGAATATGGCTTATTCCTTGATTGTAAAGTATAAAATGTAAAGAATCGTGTGGGAAATGTTGGTTGTATTTTCTTTCCCTGTTTTCCTTGTGAAAATCCAAGAAATTTCTCGGAAAGGATTTTTGAATGAGATAACCTGCAATCTCATGATGTCCTTGGGGATGGTCGTTAGGTTCTCTAGGAAATCAAGTAAGAGGCCCAATCCATTTTCATGCTTCTTTAATAATTCTCTGCAATATTCACCCTTGAAGGTAAGCGTTGGCTCGGGAAGTCTCAACATATTACGAAATAGTTGAGGTGACAGAGAGACAGGTGAATGATATCACAATTGAATGATATTATATCTTGGAATATATCTCTCGACGCACCAGGTGACCAACTCCTTACAATCAAAGACTTTTGGGACACAACCTACACCCGTAATTCCATACGTTTAGATTACTTCCTTCTGGGAATAAGGGGATGAGTAGTAAGAATATGCTCTAGACCACTGAAAAATTTGGTCCTCAAGCTCGAAAATGTTCAATGTATCTCCAGATAACTGTTGTCTAGTTGCTTCCATAAGTTGGCAAAAACGTTCCTTTTCTCCAGATAATGTTTAAAATGAATTCTTGAGAGGGATAATATAATCCTTCATAAATCTTGGTTTGATGTGTTTTAATAGGAGATCTCCTCAAGCCCTTCTCTTATTAATGATAATCTTTACGAACCTACGTGATGATTTGTTATCATTCAAAGAATAATAAATGTGCATTGGGAAGAGTATGAGAGTGGCGGGGACGGATATGAGAGAAATAGGATTTGAGACTTTTTTGAACCCGAGATCCTGTGAACCCGCAACTATAGTAGGTTCAAAATTGGCTAAGTATAATATAGTGGTGCAGATAGAATTATAGTAGGAGGAGTGAAACTTGGAAGTTCAGGGAGTACAGGATCAAAATGTAGATTGCAAAAATTTTGGATGCAATATGTATATCACAGAACATGGGGTATGAGAGTTTGACCCTGCCAACCTGAGAACCCGTGATTACAAAATCAACAAAGTATAGGATAGTGTGGTGGTCGATCAGACTTGTGATGTGAGGGTGTGGATGGAGATGAGGATCTGCAAGTCCACCAACTCGAGAACCTGTCGTTTTGGAAAAACGACCATGTATAGAACTAGAAAGGGAGAGTAGGAGGGAAAAAAAAGAAAATTAGAAAATGGATAAGTATAGAAGAGGGAAAATAAAGGGAGAAAATAATTTGGGAAAATGATGCAGGATCATCGCAAGGGCATGCAAGCATAGCTAGCAGTGAGCCAGCGTGGAGATAAGAGACAGCTGGAAAAACACCAAGCACATTTTTTGAAAATGTTTTGAAATATTAATGAAGTCATTAAGTGGAGGCATGCTTGTATTATTGTAAAAGGACCTTGAGCGATATGCTCTCGTCCATAGTAGATAGGAGCCTTTATGTGTAATGAATGTAGGTAGATATAATTTAATTCTAGATTAGACAGCTTTTGAGCGTAAGAGGGAAACAGGATATAGACACCCTCATTGTATAGTTGTATTATGATTGTCAAGATAGAGCATAGAGCAAAGAAGAGAAGAAGCAGAGAGTTGTCTAGAAGAATTCCATGTACAGAAGTTATGGATTAATACAAAAATCTTTGATTAAGATTCATGGTTTTGTGATATTCTCTGTGTATGCATTATTGAATGTTATGCTCATGAATGGTTTACTCTTTCTGTCATGCATTTGTTGTTTATGCTATGTGTGTATGATTTCATGGTTAAATGTCTGAAATCTGAGGGAGAGAGAGAATAAGGGAAATGAGTTTCAATTGTTTTTCTATCTGAGTGAGAGTTCTTGCAAGGAGTGTGTTGAAAAAGTATTCATAGGTTTGTCTCTGAAAGCTAAGATAGGATAGTTTTTGTTCTCATTTCCTTAGAAGTGCAGTTAGGAACAGGAGCCGTGCAAAGTGTGCGCATGCCAAGAATAGTTGCAGGGTCTGTAAGACCTGGAGGACTATTGAGAGACTACTACTGCAGGGAGTGCACAGAGTTGAAGGACTTCAATTCTTTGAAGTAATTGAAGGATTTTCCGCAAGGAGTGCGTGTGGGAGTCTTCTTTAAGACTCAAAGTTGGAGAAATCTCAGGAGGGATAGAGTCTTCGCAGTGGTCGAAGAAAAGCACAGAAGGTTGGTGCCTTGAGGCCTTGAAAGGAGGCATCACAAGTTTGTGTTACAGGCAGTTAAGTTCCGTAGCCAAACACTTTGTTCAAGAGTGCAAAAGTTCTTGAAGGGAGAAAGGATGGTCGAAATTCTCTGAGGAGAATTCGCGAAGTCACGAGAGCCATCAAATCTTACAGAGAAGCAGGGACATTATAGAAAGATTTATTCAAGTGAAATCTCAAGAGAAAAAGGGACATAAGATCCAAGCCAGCCAAGGCCATTGGATCACCCACGTAAATCTCATTTTGGGGTTTCGTGAGTTGGAGGATCTAAAACTTTGCATCAAGATTCATGAAGTGCAAAGTCCCGATAGGGCGAAAAGCTACATTGTGGGACCGCATTGGTGACGTGTCAGAATTCTCCATTTAGGTGTCGTAAATACAAAGGAAGCACCACTTGGGGATCGAAATCATGAAGTGCGAAGATAACATGAGGGACACGTGGCAGAATCATGAGGTGGGCCATGGAAAAGACGAGTGGATGCATGTCTTCTTTTGAAAGAATTCAAAACCCCATTGATCTCTCATGCCTCAGGGATTTGTGAGACAAGAGCTGGGAGTTCAACATCGAAACTCACGAAGCGGTGAGAAGCAAAAAGTGCTAGAGTTAGGCCTAGCCGGTGGTCACGCGTGGAGGGCGTTGACAAGAGAAGAAGTGTGCTTATATCGGCATTTCAGGTATCGTGATATTTGGAAGCAAGAATTGGGAACCACGACTCGTGAACTTGCGAGATTGCGAGCTGCGAGAAAGGACCAGTGGATTGATAAATTGTAGACTCCAGCGAGAAGTCGAAAGAGACGATCCGACTCGGAGAGGTTAAAGAACGATCCTATGAGCGGATCTCATTCTTGAGGGCCGATAGGTCTGCATCATTTGATATCAGAGCCTAACTCTATTTGTATACTTTAGACATGGAAAGAGAGGAAGAAGGATTCACCATTCCGCCGAGAAGAAGAGACAAGAAAACACCCAATCCACCAGAGGATAGGGAAATACCAAGAGGAAGGGGTAGGCAGGTGCCAAATCTAGCCATGGAGAGAGATATGCGTGACATACGCACTAGACTGGAGGACATGGAGACAACACAGAGGTTCACAACTGGTGTGGGAGATGTCAGTGATTCCTAAAGTGAAGATGACATTGGACAAGTAGAAGAAGAGGTCACAGCAGAAGATGCAACAAACGAACTCCTAATTAGGGTTGTTGCAAGAATGGTTGCTAAGGAAAAAATGGATATTCCAGTATATGAAGGAAACCTGGATTCCGAAGAGATTCTAGACTGGATTAGAGCTCTGGACACATATTTTGACTATGAAGATGTCGAGGAGGAAAAAAAGTTCAAACATATTGTCACAAGATTGAAAGGACATGTAGCATTGTGGTGGGATGAGATACAAGATGACAGACGCTGCAAGGGCAAGCAGAAAATCAAGAGTTGGGATAGGATGATCGCAAAGATGAAAGAGAAATTTATTCCCAGGGATTACCATATTACTTTGTTTCAAAGAATGCAGAATTTGAGGCAGAAGTTGATGATAGTAAAGGAGTACACTGAAGAGTTCTACAGGTTGAACATCGGGGCAGGTCATCGCGAAAGTGATGATGAAAAAGTTGCAAGGTACATGAATGGTCTGAGATACGACATTCAGGATGAGATGAGCATGATGACCATCCAAACGGTGGAAGATACTTATCAGATGGCTCTAAAAGATGAAGAGAATCTGAGCCGAAAACAAGGACAAAGAGGTTGAGGCAGAAGTCAAGCCAGGGGAAAATCAGTCGTCCAAGATAGAAATTTGAAGCCTAAGGAAGAATGGAAGAAATCTCAGATTGAGAAAGGTGGAAGCTCACAGAAAGGGAAATATGTTGGACAGAGAAGGCAGTATGCTGATCAAAGAGGAGAGTATGTTGATAACAACATTTTTCCTCATACTAGAGGTAGAGGAAGAGGAAGAGGTGGAGTGATAAAATGCTTCATGTGTGGAAAGATCACACACAAGTCTTATGAATGTCCAGACAAGAAGAAAGAGGAAGGAGAGACTCACATTGCCAAATCACAGAGGCAGAATATTGAGGCAGAGGATGCTGAAGGCGGAAGATCGTTGATGATGCAAAAAGTTTTCTTAACGCCAGAGAAGGAGGTGGAGAATCCAGTGCAAAGGAACAGTCTTTTTCAGACTGCTTGCAAAACCAAGGACAAGGTATGCACGGTCATTGTGGACAGTGGTAGCATAGATAATATCATTTCTACAGAGATGGTAGAAAAGATGGAGCTAGAGATTATTGAACATCCGAGCCCACACAGAGTTTCATGGCTACAAAAAGGACATAAAGTAAATGTCACTAAACAATGTTTAGTTGAGTTTAAAATAGGTGGATATAAAGATGAAATACTCTGTGATGTTATTCCCATGGATGTTTGTCATCTATTGCTGGGTAGACCGTGGCAATATGACAGAGATGTGATTCATGATGGGAGGAAGAACACATACATCCTAGAGAAGAATGGGAGAACTCACATGTTACTTCCAATTAAAGATAAAGAGGTGAAACCTGAAGTAAGCAACACTGTACTTCTTATGAGTGGGAAGGAACTTCTTACAGAGGTTAAGAAGAAGGAGGAATCGCAATTCATTGTGGTCAGAAAACCTAAGATTGTTTTAACCAGAAAAAGGGTAGATGATTTACCAGAAGAGGTTCAGGAACTGCTGGAAGAGTTTGCTAACATAGTAGTGGACGAACTACCTCGTTCGTTGCCACCGATTAGAAGTATAAATCATCAAATTGATCTCATACTTGGAGCCAATTTGCCAAACAAAGAAGCATACAGATTGACGCCACGGGAGAATGAATAATTCAAAAGACAGGTTCAATATTTAATGGACAAGGGGTTGGTGAGAGAAATCTTGAGTCCGTGTGTTGTTCCGACAATACTCAGTTCGAAGAAAGACGGAGGCTGGAGGATGTGTACTGACTCGAGGGAAATCAACAAAATAACCATCAGGTACAGATTTCCATTGCCAAGGATGGATGATTTGATGGATTGCTTGAGTGGAGCCAAATTTTTTTCAAAGATTGATTTGAAAAGTGGATATCACCAGATTCATATGAGAGAAGGTGATGAATGGAAGACAGCCTTCAAGACTAACGAAGGGTTGTATGAATGGCTTGTTATGTGATTTGGTTTAACAAACATGCCGAGTAATTTCATGAGTTTGATGAATGAAGTCCTGAAGGAGTTCATCGAAAAATTTGTCATTGTGTATCTTGATGACATATTGATTTTCAGTAAAACAGAGGCAAAGCATCTGAAACATTTGGCTATAGTGATGTAGAGGCTATAGCAAGAGAAGTTGCTGATAAATATGAAGAAATCCTCATTCATGAAGATAGAGCTCATTTATTTGGGGTTTGTTATTTCTACAGATAAGTTGAGGATGGATCCAGATAAGGTGGAGGTGATTAAGAATTGGTCGTCACCAAAGAGTATCTTTGAAGTTCGAAGTTTTCACGGATTGGCTAGTTTCTACCAGAAGTTCATCATAACTTTTAGTGGAATTAGTGCACCGATGATGGACACAGTGAAGAAGAGACACAAGTCTTTTAACTGGACGAAAGAGGCTAAGAAAAGCTTCAATTTGCTAAAAAGGAAAATTACAGAACAACCAATTCTGGTGTTGCCTGATTTCCAAAAGACATTTCAAGTAAAATGTGATGCAAGTGGATTTGCAATAGGGGAAGTCTTGAGTCAAGAAGACAGGCTGATAGCATATTTCAGTGAGAAGCTAAATGAAGCCAAGATAAAATACTCCACGTATGATAAGAAATTCTATGCTATTATTCAGGCATTGAAGAAATGGAGACATTATTTGATTCCTAAGGAGTTTGTCTTGTATAGTGATAATCATGCATTGCAATTTGTGACTCAATAGGAGAAGTTGAATCAAAGACATGTTAAATGGGTTGAATATATGCAAAATTTCACTTTTGTGATTAAACATATTTCTGGAACTGCTAACAAAGTTGTTGATGCTTTGAGCAGGAAATGTTTGCTATTGCAGGAGTTCAGAGTCAAAACATTGGGTTTTGATGATCTCAGGGACATGTATAGAGATGATCCAGATTTTAAAGAGGCGTATGAAGCAGCTGAGAATCCAATTCTCAGGAATAGAAGTCAATGGGCAGAATACATGATCCAGGAAGGATTAATGTTTAAAGGTAATCAACTTTGTATTCCAAAATGCTCCATGAGGGAGAATTTGTTGAAGGAGAAACATAGTGGAGGATTGGTCGGACATTTTGTTCATGAAAAGAAGTTCGCAAAGCTAAACGAATCATATTTTTGGCCAGGAATGAGAGAAGATGTCAAAATATTCATGGACAGATGTAGAATTTGTCAACATTCAAAAGGGAAGAGGCAGAATACAGGCTTTTATCAACCGTTACCCATACCTAACAGGCCGTGGGATGCAGTCAGAATGGACTTCATATTGGAGCTGCCAAGAACACAAAGAATGTTTGATTCAATCTTTGTAGTGGTAGATAGATTTTCCAAAATGGCACATTTCATTCCATGTCAAAAAACCAATGACACAACTCACATTGCGAATCTATTTTTCAAAGAGGTCATTCGACTTCATGGCTTACCAAGGAGCATAGTTTCGGATCGAGACACCAAGTTCATGGGACACTTCTGGAGAACCTTATGGAAAAAGATAGGAACAAACTTGTCATTTAGTTCATCTTATCATCCTTAGATGGATGGGCAGACGAAAGTTGTGAATATAAGTTTGGGAGATTTGTTGAGGAGCTTGGTGACAAAACACCACAATCAGTGGGATAATATTCTTCCACGGGCGGAATTTGCTTATAATGATTCAATCAATAGAAGCACAGGGTAGAGTCCATTCCATATTGTTTATGGCATGCAGCCAAGAGGAATTTATGAGCTGAGGGATTCAGAACAGATTGTGACTAGGAGTGCTAGTGTAGAAGATTTCACAGAGGCAATGAAGGAACTTCACAGCCAGGTGAAGGAACGATTGTAGAGTTTGAGCCAAAAATATAAGCGGAGAGCAGATCAACATAGGAGACAACTTTAGTTTGAAGTTGGTGATTTGATCCTTGCACGTTTGAGAAAGGAAAGGTTCTCAAGTGGAACATATAATAAACTGAAGATGAAGAAAATCGGACCATGTAAGGTCTTGAAGAAATTAGGGGAAAATCCTTATGAGATTGAATTACCCGATGGGATCAGAATTTCTCTGATATTCAATGTATCAGATTTGTACCCATACAAAGTTGAGGAAGCAGGAGAAATTGATGAACAACTAGAGGTTCAGTGGACAAAACAGATGCCAGTTGCATAGAAACCACAAATGGAAAGCATACTAGACAAAAGAGTTAGTAAAAGAACCAAGTGAAAGGAATACTTTGAATACTTGGTTAAGTGGAAGGGTCATCCAGTTGAAGATGCCAGCTAGGAGAATGAAGCAGAGATCCAGAAGCATGGATAGACTGTTTGCGAGATCATGGATAGGATCCCATGAAAATGTTCAAGCGAGGAAGTATGATGTAGGAGCATCTCAAGGGTGTGCAAGCATAGCCAGTAGCGAGCCAGCGTGGAGATAAGAGACAACTAGAAAAGCACCGAGCACATTTTTTAAAAATGTTTTGAAATATTAATGAAGTCATTAAGTGGAGGCATGCTTGTATTACTGTAAAAGGACCTTGAGTGATCCACTCTCGTCCATAGTAGATAGGATCCTTTATGTGTAATGAATGTAGGTAGATAGAATTTAATTCTAGATTAGACAGCTTTTGAGCGTAAGAGGGAAACAGGATATAGACACCCTCATTGTATAGTTGTATTATGATTGTCAAGATAGAGCATAGAGAAAAGAAGAGAAGAGGTAGAGAGCTGTGTAGAAGAATTCCATGTACAAAAGTTCTGGATTAATACAAAAGGCTTTGATTCAGATTCATGGTGTTGTGATATTCTCTATGTATGCGTTATTGAATGTTATGCTCGTGAATGATTTACTCTTTCTGTCATGCATTTGTTGTTTATGCTATGTATGTATTATTTCATGGTTAAATGTTTGAAATTTGAGGGAGAGAGAGAATAAGGGAAATGAGTTTCAATTGTTTTTTTGTCTGAGTGAGAGTTCCTACAAGGAGTGAAGCTGAATTTTCCGCAAGGAGTGTGTTGACAAAGAATTCAGAGGTTTGTCTCTGAAAGCTCAAATAGGATAGATTTTGTTCTCATTTCCTCAGAAGTGCAGTTAGGCACAGGAGCCATGCAAAGTGTGCACAGGCCGAGAGTAGTTTCAGGGTCTGTAAGACCTAGAGGACTGTTGAGAGACTAATGTTGCAGAGAGTGCACAGAGTCGAAGGACTTCAATTCTTTGAAGTAATTGAAGGATTTTCCAAAATGAGTGAGTGCGGGAGTCTTCTTTAAGACTCGGAGTTGGAGAAATCTCAGGAGGGATAGAGTCTTCGCAGTTGTCGAAGAAAAGAACAGAAGGTTGGTGCCTTGAGGCGTTGAAAGGAGGCATCACAAGTTTGTGTTGCAGGCGATTAAGTTCCATAGCCAAACACTTTCTTCAAGAGTGCATAAGTTCTTGAAGGGAGAACGGATGGTTAGAATTCTCTGAAGAGAATTCGTGAAGCCACGAGAGCCGTCAGATATTGAAGAGAAGCAGGGACGTTATAGTGAGATTTCCTCAAGAAAAAGCTCAGGAGAAAAAGGGTCATAGGATCCAAGCTACCCAACGTCGTTAGATCACCCACGTAAATCTAATTTCGGGGTTTCGTGAGTTGGAGGACCAAAAACTTTGCATCAAGATTCACGAAGTGCGAAGTCCCGACAGGGAGAAAAGCTACATTGTGGGACCGCATTGGTGACGTGTCAGAATTCGACATTTCAGAGGATAGAAGGTCGAGACTTCCGTCCCAAAATTCCCGAAGTTGTGAGTGGCGATAAAGAGTGTTGCAGAGTTTGGGATCTCGACACTCGGGTGTCCAAAATACAAAGGAAGCACCACTTGGGGATCGAAATCGTGAAGTGCGAAGATAGCACAAGGGACACGTGGTAGAATCATGAGGTGGGCCGTGGAAAAGATGGGTGGACGCATGTCGTCTTTTGAAAGAAGTCAACACCCCATTGACCTCTCGTGCCTCGGGGATTCACGAGACAAGAGCCGGGAGTTTGACATCGAAACTCACGAAGCGATGAGAAGCGAAAACTGCTAGAGTTAGGCCTAGCCAGTGGTCACTCGCGGAGGGCGTTGACAAGAGAAGAAGCATGCTCGTATTGGCATTTCGGGTATCACGAGATTTGGAAGAAAGAATTGGGAACCACGACTCGTGAACTTGCAAGATTGCGAGCTGCAAGAAAGGACCAGTGGGTTGATAAATTGAAGACTCTAGCGAGGAGTCGAAAGAGCCGATCCAACTCGGAGAGGTTAAATAATGATCCTGTGAGTGGATCTCGGTCCCGAGGGCCGATAGATCTCCATCAAAAAATGGAAAAAGGGGATGGAAATTTCGGAAGCAGAAATTGATCTCAACAAATTCTTATCACATTCACCTAATTTCAATTGGATTTCTTTGACACATGTCAAAGTCCTCCATTCTCTCAAAGGAATGAGGATTGGGATATATCAACTCTTTCTCCAACTACATGACATGCATTTTTTCAACTCATTCAAACAACAACTTCATCTTCTTCAAGAATTGATGAGGGAAGTTGATTCAATTGAGGTAAAATTGAATCTCCCATGAGATGTAGGTTGTAATGATCGCTATATCCTCATCCTTCTTTCCATCAACACCAAACTTAACCTGGTCATCTATTGGATCTATAATTGCAACCTTCCTATACTGCCATACTCCTTTTCTCTTTAGCAGGGTCTGCATATCCAGTGCCCAAAATGCATAATTTGATCCTTTCAGAATAATAGAATCAATATTTGAATCCATCTTCGATATCTAGATAGAAAATAGTCTATTTAAATAAGTTCCAATCATCAAACCACTGACCCAGAGTCAATCACACAATAGATATAACTCAGAAGGGTTCACAAATAACATGCCGAGGTTTTAAACCATCAACTTTGATACCATGTTGGGGAATAGGGTGGAACATGACATCAAACAAAGAACACAATACTGCATATAATCAAAGAGGAAAATGAAATTTGAATATAAAGGGTGGTGTATAATGGAACCCTTACAAAAATTGAGCAAGTCATATTGTGATTAGAACATCACAGTTTATATTGGATCTTGATTTTCTGATTTCCATGATGCTAATGACCAAAGGGGTCTATTTTTTATAGCCTCAATATCTAACTCATTTCCATAGATTCTAGAATATCATATCTACATGTAACCATCAGTTGTTAGAGTTGACTCTACAAAATTCTCTTTGTCAAGTTGTCTCGACAAGGATGCTCAACCCAACTGCCTATGCATCCAACTCATGGTCGATTTTTGGGCTGGTCGATCCACTGCCTGACTATCTTCGATTGTTGCTCGACTGTCCAACTAATAGGCACATCGACAACTCGATCAATTGGTGTAGACTTGTGTTGTTCGATCACTCGACCGACTATGTACAGATTTAGGTCGACCTATCGATCAACTAAACCCAGGAGATTTGTGACGAACCATCAATGCTTTATGTTCCAACAGAAGAAGTTAGAACATATATGCACTAGAGTGTACACTGGAAGAGATGCATAATGCATATAGTAAATATATAATTCATGTGCATTATTTGGCATGGTTAAATTGAATGCTTGGTGCATATTGATGTGCATTAGTGCATGCAAGAATTCTTGGGCATACATGTGGCATCCTTGTAGAATAAGAATAGTCTATTCATGTTATGTATGCAATAATGATGTTATGATAATTCTTTAATTCTTGAATGCATTTATATAGAATTTAGTGGTAGGCTATGTTGGCTATGAGGTCATAACTAGGTCAAGTCGGGAGACATACTCCTACTATAGAAATTGAGGAAAATATAACTAGCCATGTATGCGGCCATGATATAGTTGGATATGGAAGGGATATAGCGCCATGCATGTTCTTAATGGTCTTCCCTTATATAAACGATGATTGGATTGAAACCTCTTCACTGACACTAAGGAGCACTAAAGGATTGAATTTCTATTGTTGTGTATGGGTCAAAGAGGAATGTATCCAAATAGTCAAACATGNTCAGGCATTGGTTGAACCTTTAAACTCACCATGATTGAGAACATGACATACATATGTGGTATTATGGATTCAATGAAGGACACATTGTGTAGATGTGAGCATGGGTATTGGCACATCGATTTATTAATAAAGTTTGATTGCATTATGACTTGGTGTGTTAGATAATGCATGTGCAATGAAAGGTAGTTTCATTCCATTATATTTTTGTAATGCGAAATAAAATGGTAATATGCATGAGTGCTGGAAATTTGTTTGGCTGCATGAAATTTGAGAAAATGTAGGAAAAATGGTCTTAGATATGGAAATAGTGCAATCCCATGAAGAAGATGGATGCTTTCTTCTATAAGAGCCAAACAATTATGATCATAAGACTTATGCTTGGGAAATTTTGTGTTCATGTATAAAATAGATTTGAAAATTAATAAGTGAAAATGTTATGATGATATCTCATCATGATTGCATGTGTGTACAGATGATATAATAGCTATTAAATCTAGAAAATCTCAAGAAGAAGGATAATATTAGGACACTAGAACCTTATGATTGCCACAGGTTACAACTTTCTAGTGGGATTTGTTAGGATATTTAGACACTTAGGAGTTAGTTAAGATCAACTTGGTCTAATGTTTCATTAGTTAAAAGTATGTTTCATAGTGTGTTTCTTTAGTATGCATTTGTAGTTAGGAAATATGATGGTCAAAAAATGTTCCCAACATAGAGTGATATGGCGGTTCATATTCTCCTCAATCTTAATGGCTACATTGATTTGTGGCTTAACACCCGATTGGTCCATGATATCTATTTAAATATCATGGAGGGTCATTTTCCAATGATTGGTTGTTAGAAACTCTCTTGTAAATCTCTCTATAATTTTTTCTTTTGCATTAATAAATTGCTCCAAGTGGCCACGTTGGCTAGGGTCGTGGATGTTTCCCCATAGGGGTTTTACCATGTGAAAACATTGATGTGTTGATATTTGATTTAATTGCATGAATTCTTACTAAAGGTGATCATCCTCTGTTGGAATACATGTGTTGTCAAACATGGTATCAGAGCTCATTTGAATACCCTCTCTTGTTGTAGATAGAGATCATGAAACCGTGTTTCCTCATCTCTATTTTTTTTTCATTTATGTACATTTATGGGCTGAGAGGAATGTTCCATTGTGTCTAGAGTTATCATTTCAATCAGGAATGCTTTTTATTTCACTTGAAAAGGTTTATGTTTTCACAACACAACCATTTTAGTTAAATCTGGAGGTATAAATCCTGAATACGCCATTTAAATTTTTGTTGTGTGTTTTGTGTGATCTGGGTAAATCAAATCTTTTGGGTAAGCTAACTGAGATCTAGCCCTTGTTGTTGTCCAGAAGAGAAATTTTTTTCTTGAGTGAGAAGAGTTTTCTATGACCACGCTCTCCAAGGCCATATTCAACAACAACAACAACAACAACCTCAATCCTCCTAAACAATACAATATGTTTTAAACTAGCTCACTTGGTTAAAAATTACTTTATTAAGTACAAGGTCTTGAGTTCAAGACTCTTTTTTGTTAATTTTTTTGAAAAAGTTCATACATCCATTGTAAAGTGTATTTCACTTAATTTATAAAAGTGAATCACTATAAGTAGTTTTTTTTTTTAAGTTCATGCATCCATTGTTTTTATTTTTTTTAAGTTCATGCATCCATTGTAAAGTGTATTTCACTTAATTTATAAAAGTGAATCCCTATAAGTATATATATTTTTTAAATTCATACATCCATTGTAAAGTGTATTTAACTTAACTTATAAAAGTGAATCACTATAAGTAGCTAAATAATATTTTATTTTGAAGTTATTTATTTTGCATGCAACTTTGTTTTATAAAGTAACTTCATTGTAAAAGTGATTCCTGGTTATTCTATAAAAGTGGGTCACTTCATAAGCAACTTATTTGTAAAATTGAGGTTATTAGGAGTGTTATCACCATGTGGACCAACTTCTACCTAACATATGTCTCTTTGGTTATCGTTTATGACTTTCCTCAAAAGGGAATAACTTTCACATCTGAAGTCCATTTTCAATGCCGTATTTTTTTAAACAACCTATTTTTTCCAGATATTTCCATCCATACTATCAGTTTCATATTTTTCTACATATTTTAATATCAAATATCTCAATGTTCTTTTTCTTACCAGCACCAGCTACTTCCAATGAAAATCACATATGGAGGATTCATTAAGAAGTAAAGGATTGTATCGGATTACCTTGGGAAAAGAAGAAGAACCCACTGATGATGACAAGTATGTCAAATATAATAATATGAATGACAAAGCCAATGGAATAACCAGAATGTCCATCTCTCCTGATTTAAGGTTTCTCCTTCAAGGACTTGATGCCCCCAATAAATCTTGGGAAAATCTTGAAGTTGTGTTTGGTAAACACAATAGTATTCGATCCCACCACATAGAAGATCAGATAACGAATTTAAGTCCAAATTATTTTTCTTGCATTGAAGACTATTTATCTAAGTTCAAAACACTTAGAATGTTATATGGAGAGTGTAGCATAAATTTGAATGATGAACATTGCATATATATTATTCTTGTTAATCTGGGTAGTGCATATTCAATGTTTGTATCTACCTTCTATACCACCAGAGAAGATCTAGGGAATTCTTATCAAAAACCCACTCTTGAGTCCTTTTGTGATGCTTTGATTAGAGAGAAAGATAAACTTGTGCAACTTGGAGTGATGCTCTGAAAATCCTTAGACGCTAATTTATTTCTTAATTACATATAAACATCTATTTCAAAGTTATCGAATTAACGAGAACTCGAGCCCTTAAAGCCCATATTTTTACATAACATACACGAAAATCAACCCCCAAATCAAAAGGTGGTGCTATCGGTAGCATCATTTTTTCTAACGGGGTTAAAATTACAACATTTTTTAAGCATGGCCTTGAAAACTCATATAGTTGCTCAGAAAAACCTTAAAATCAACACTTAAATCAAAAAGTGATGCTACATAAAAGAAATGTATGTTTCTAAACGTTAAAATCATATCTTTTTACGACCTCATTAAAATTTTGGCATTGACAACAAATCCCTACGCAAATAAACAACCCAAAATTGGACCCCAAATGGTCAATTGAAAATCTATTTACAATTTTTTTTTAATTTACATTAAAAAATAAATAAATAGAATGGACAAAATCTTCACAAATATTTTTTTTTTAAATGAAAAAAAAAACACT
>JASDQU011102250.1:9259-24224 GCA_032191745.1 Picea mariana | reverse complement strand
TCATTTATTTTTCATAGTTTTTTTAGTTTTTAACTTAAAAAAAAAAAAAAAATCGTTATAGTTTTTGTTACAAGAATTGTTGTTTTTTTTTTTTTACTTTTTAAAATTTCAACTCTTGGAGTTTTTTTTTTAAATTTCTTTATTTTTTTAATGTAAATTTAAAAAAAATATAAAAAAAAATTTTAAGCAATGATTTAGGAGTCAATTTTGAGTTGTTTATCGACGATGGTACTTGTTGTCGAAGCTATAATATCCTAGATTCAGCTAGTCTAGGAAATGTTGCTAATCCACTATGTTTGTTGTCTGATATGATACAATGGGGGTTTCTGGATGCATTTAAGCTGTGGGTTTTAACATGCTTGATGATTTTCACATGTGTGTATAGATAAATAAGTGTTTACATCATATGAATAAGCATACAGATAGTAAATGAAAAAATAGACTACAAATCATATATTATGATATTTCTGTGGATTACAATGTCATATACGACTAAATAAAATAAATCTCTCGGCTAGATCAGAGACAAAAGGATCTTAGCCAAAATACAATAAGCAAACTAAAACAATGATACTTGATAATAGAAGAAATCTATTGGAACAATGGATGAGCTATAGGATATGTTGCAAGCTACGACAACTCATACCGCAACTGCTGCAAGTCTAGAAAGTTCACCCTAGTGGATAAACTTCTTGGATCTACCTAGAAACTATCTCAAATAGTGCACCTTGACCTCATGTACACTCTCGATAGCTGACAGACTGAATATCGACCCTCTAATGATCTGTACAAATCTCGAATGGATCCCCTTAGGGAAATGTGCCGCAACTGCTACTAGAAACTGCACCCTAGTGATTCCTCCATCGGAATTGGCTGATAAGAGTCTCAATTGAGTTCCCTAGGATCCTCTGAAATGGGTCGAGAGGATTTCCCTGGATCTGATCTAATGATCTCCCGAGAATCCCAAATGTCTCCTCCCCAACGTTTTCACCCTCAATGGTTGAGTAATGTGCCCAAGATGATTTCTTCGTCGGAATATGAAGGGAAACTAGGAAATAGATGCACCTTTCCCTCCTCTCAACTGGGTCGGAAGGGAATCCATGGATTCTCCCTAGATGGGACAAGAAGACTCACTAAGTCTCCTTAGAAGATGCACCCTCACCCTGAATACGTGTGCCCTTGCTATTGCAACCTATGTAATTGTTGCTAAAGATCAATGGAAAATCTGTGTGATCTCCCCAATGACTAGGGTGTGTCTATCAACACCAAAATCAACCACTAGGTGTATTCCTCCTGGAATCCACATATCTCTCTCTCCTGAGATGCACCTCTCTGCTCACTGACAAGTCAAATTATTCATAATGATGGATTAGGTCACGTTACCCTTTTCTTATAGCTTCTCAAAACCCTAATTCATTGTTGACCTATTTTTATCTTATCTATTCTATTTTAAGCTCACTTTGACTTAAAAGCGCTTTTAGTCGCTTTTAGCTTAATGTCACTTTCGAATTATAACACCCTCGACTGAAATGACCTCTAGTAATCATGTTTACCCATGTATGTCCCTAACTATAGTCTAACAGGGTTGTTTAGAACATTAAGCCTCCTCTCTGGAGGTCCTATTTGGAAAGGGACATTATAATCCTCCCTTCTCGAAATTGTTTGTCCTCAAGCAATACCAATCTAGGGTGTTGCAACACCTTCTCACTCTCCCAAGTAGAATCCTCTATTGGAAGTCCTATCCATTTGATTAAACACTCTCTGATGATTGTTCTCCTCAATTTATGCTCTTGGAACTCCAGTACCTCCTATGGAACCAACTCCAATTGTCCCTCCTCATCCAATGGTGGAAGCTCCTCTAGTGTATTGATGAATTGTCCCATTGCCTTCTTGAGGCAAGACACGTGGAACAGGTTGTTAGCACTCTGTAATTTGTCCAAGGTTGTGGAGGTAGTCATAGAGGAAACATCAAAACCACTTCGAGTCTCAAATCTATCCCTCCAAGATTCAGAGAGGGATCTCTCTATCAAATTTGGATTTGTTTGGAATAGCATATTACGCTATTTATGCAAAATAGGATTTGTTGAGGTGTTTGGCTAAATGACTACTTTAGAATCCCATTGGGCTATGGGGTATGTGACAATTTTGAAATCAAACGCAGGTCTATAAGGCATTTCCACATGGCGAGTTATTGCAAACGTTGGATCCTTTTAAGTAAAGTGGTATACAACAGAAGCATAGGAGATGATCAATCACAATAACAAAGCATTTAAGAATTTCATCATTGTAATATCGGAAGAAAACATTAAGATTTTTAAAAGCTCGACACAGAGTATTAGAAATATATTATGCGCTAAATCTCTTTTTAAAAATCATAAAGGAAGTAACATAATGATAACTGAGTAGAATCACATTCAACGAAGAGAGAAAACTTCACCAACGTCAACATGAAGGATTCCTATGCAAAAGTCCCTTTATTTCTAGTAGATCTGAAAAAATATTACAAAGAATAGCCTTTCTAGGTGCAGGAATCAACAACCACCCACATTTGACTCATTAAAATATATAAAAAAGAACTATCCCTGGGCTCTGGAGGTCGAATTAAACCACCTCGGCTAAAAATAGCAAGAAATCCCCAAAAAATCTGGAACTATCTGCCATGAAAGATGGGAGGAACTGCTGAAAAAAGAGGTCAACTCAGACCTATGTTTCTCCTCAAGGGTGAAACCTCTGTAAAAGCATAAGTAAATTATTTAATATGATATTTTTTGGAGCAACAACCTCTTTTAGTTTCTCCAATTTCATCTCCAGCGTGTTGAAACAACTCCTGCAAAATGAGGACTGAAACAGAAAAAACACAAAACTGAAAAAATGAGGCTGAAAGATAGCTTCAATTCTCCCACCCGGTGACACCTGTACAAAAAATGGAAGAGGTTTTTTTTATTCAGCTAGTGCTTCACAAAAACCTCTCTCAGTTTTTGAAATTATGTCTCCGTTTTCCCAGAATCTGCTTCGAAAGACAAGGTGTTAAGCTGGAAAAAATGAACGGTTTTGAAAAATTGGGGTAGGCGGTTTTGGGGAGGTAAGTGGTATGTCGGACCCCCCTTGAGGTGGTAAGTGGTATTGGCAGGGGGGATCTAATTTCACCTGAAGGTGACAAGTGTCCCTCCCAATACCACTTATCGAACCCCCCTTGGTGTGATGGGACGTGAGGGGGGGGTCCAATATGCACGGGGAGCGTGGGTAGAAACTTAGGATACGTTTTTTTTATTTTTACTTTTTGTTTTTTAATATTTTTCATTTTTATTTTTTGTTTAAGTGTTTGTTTTATTATGTTTTGTTTTATTTATTTATTTTATAATTTGTTTTATTTAATTAATATATCTTTTTTGTTATATGTTTTATATTTTTTTTATTATTGTTTGGTATTTCGTTTTTTTAATTATTTGTTTTATGTTTTATTTGTATTATATTTTTAATTGTTTTTCTTTTTGTCTTATTAAATGGGTTTTATATTAATTTATTTTATTTTAATGTTTAACACTAACCTAAATTAACCTAAACACTAACTTAATTATTAGCTAATTAAATAATTAATTACTAAAAAGACTAACCTAGCTTATTGGTCTAATTACACTAACTTTATTAACCTATTTACTAACTACTAACATTATTAATTAATCTAATCCTTTATTTATTATCAATTACCTTAATAAACTAACCAATATTTTACTATCCTAAGTTTGCTTATGAAGGGATGAGTGGTGGGTGAGATGTAGTTAGGCGGATAAAAGGACAAGGCATAGAGGTGGATGAAGGATGTACCAGGTGACGAAGGATCAGGCAGGGTGATGGAGGATCGAGCAAAATGGATGGAGGGGGAAATGGAGACACCCAAGAGACCAGCAAGCCGGGAACTTCATCATGAGACCCACAAATGATATCTAAATCATCAGATCTCCTATAATTATAGGACCCTAACATAGGCTCCACCTGGGGATGGAAACTCTTTCAGGAGGTTTCAAGAACAACTGAATTATGAACACGTAGACCGATGCTTTATTCATTGGGTTGATCCTAAAATCTTATTCTACAACCTGTACCTATTTTGATCTTTTAACTGAGACCAAATAAAAAATAACACTATTGAAAAATAGATGCTCGGAATGTTGATCTTATTCACACTCTCCTTTCCTAATCAAATGCAATCATTGCTCAACTAGGTAATGGAAAAATGCCAATGCAGCCAATCCAGCAGTTGATCTAATAACTTTGTTCTTCCACTGTATTTGATAAAAATCAGAAATAAGTCCGTTACTCATGCTTGAGAGTAATTTCCAGCCTGGTCTTCACCACAGAGGATTTGATAAACTTGAACAATAGGAAAAATACTAGAAATGGAAAAGGATCCTGTATTGAAGAATTTCTCCATATATGTCTTTACAGGATCAAAATAGGCTTGGCCCATCCTTTGATTTTCAACTTCAAACAATTCAACATCCTGACTTGATTTTTCACCTGTGCATTATGTGTCCTCCAATGCTTCTTTACTTGACTGCAAATTCTCTGATGGTATTTTTAGTGATCCTCTTACTGAACCATGCAATGAAGTTGATTGTCTGATCATATCACAATCATAGATGTTTTTCAATCCATAACTGAATGTCGAAACAGGCTCCTGATTACACATATCATCTAAAATTGATGCTATGGGATCTTGAAAGGATTGATAAGATTTCTTCATTGATTCACATGATAGGTTCTGGCTTTCTATGTATTTATCCTTCAATATCTGCTCAAGAATCTCCTTCAAAATTTTGAATGAGTTATGATCTAATGGTACAGAATTACATTCCACCGATTCAACTCTTGTTTCGAGCTTTGAACTTCCATCTTGAATTTAAAAATCAAGGGAGATTAGTGACTGTGATTTTGGGTCTAAAATAGGTCCCATGTCATCAATGACATCCTTTACTAACTCATCAAAAAAAAATTTGTCTTCATTATTTGCAACTTGCCTAGAGTTTCTTTTCAGAAATTGAAAAGATGAGAAACACAAGGGCAAAGATTTTTCCCGTACTCTGAAATTTTCTGCATTTTCCTCGTTGTTGTCATGATTGTTGGGCAGAGGTTGATTGTCATATATGAGCTATAACTAATCTTATTCCTGCCAACGACATGTTGTTGGTTTCTTTGAATAGTCAACATCTATTTCAGCCTCATGATCATCATCATACTGATCACACTTGGGTAGATTATCTCGGTAAGAAAATTCATCAAACATGCACATCATATTAGTTGATGGCTCTTCAAGACGCTGAGTTGCAACCTCATCTTTGACTACGTTATGAATTGAATACATGAAATAATCCTTTGGTGGTTTAGAATACTGAGGTTGGGCTACAAAGTGTTTGGGGACATTGATCTTTGTTCGTTCTGGCACTAATGTAACATAAGGTCTTTGAACAACAAGTTCATATTTCTGGCTAATGTTCTCCATAATCTCTTTTACAGTGTTTTCCAGGACATCTAGTTTCATTTATGAATATGTCATCCATTCATTTTATGTTCTATCTTTATCTTCTGCCCTTATCTTTTCCTTTCTGTTCAACAAGTTAGCTTCCACATCAACTGCAATATTTTTCATTTCTTCAAGTGTTGCAGTGTTCCTTTCTCTTAATTGGAAAGCCATCTCAGGATCGAAGGCATCTGGGTAATGTAAGTGAACTGATCCTAGGTATGGCCTTATATCAGCAGGAATTGCATGATATACCTTATTGAATATTGCTGAAAAATGAGGTATTGTCTCCCCTGGTTGTCTTTTCAAATGGTCATATTCTTCTAGGATGAGAAAATCATTTATCATAATCGCCCATCGATCTAAGAAAATATTTACAAACTAATGGAATGATAATGCTTGCAGCTGGAAGACCCTTAAACGATTTTTTGAATTTACCTTGCAATGATAGGGAAAACATTATGATGCAGACATCATCATTTTCTACCTCAAACAGATCAAAAAAATCCTCAATACTTTTGATATTCTTTTCAGCGGTGATATTCACATTTTCTCCATCAAACCTAGGCAGATTATTGATGTAATTGATAGGAAGGTCATGGAGAATAGGAGGAAAATCTAGATGCTTGTATTGGTCTAGGATTTTCATAAGTATAGGAGGTAAATCAAGGGGTTTGTAGCTAACTGGAAATTCGGCTTGAAACTCTGGGATTTTTACATATGTGTTTGGGATCTTGACAACTATGGGGAATAAAGCAAGAGGCTTATGTCTGTCAAGGATTTTTATAAGTGTAGGAGTGTGTACCAGAACTATGGGAATGGGCTCAACCCTTTGAGGTTCTTCAGATTGAAAATGATCATCCTGAATTTCAACAATATACTCTGGACCAAGATCATGATAAGAGAGAAAGTAATTGTAGATGAAACTAGTAATATCATGAATACAATTTCAGCTCGAGTACTTCATCTTTCTAGGCTGATTGGTCATGTTTTAGGTTCTTCCTCCAGTGGATTCTTTGATTTGGCACTGTCTGGAGCTGATTAGAGTCGCCAGGTGAATGATCTCAGCCTTCTTATGTCTGGTCATTGTCCACCATCAGTGATCAGATATGGAACTTGAAGTGACCTACTGGAGAAAGTTCCCCAGTATGGTTTCCATTCTATTAGTACTCTATAATTTGCCCAAGGTTGTGGAGGTAGTCATAGAGGCAACATCAAAACCACTTCGAGTCTCAGATCTATCCCTCCAAGACTCAGAGAGGGATCTCTCTATCAAATTTGGATTTGTTTGGAATATTATATTAGGCTAGTTATGTAGAATAGGATTTGTTGAGGTGTTTGGTTGAAGGACTACTTTAGAATCCCATTAGTCTATGGGGTCTGTGACAAGTTTGAAATCAAACACAGGTCTATAAGGAATTTCCATAGGTCGATTTAATGAAAACGTTGGATCCTTTTAAGTAAAGTGGTATATAGCAAATGCAGAGGAGATGATCAATCACAATAAAAAAGAATTTAAGAATTTCATCATTGTAATATCGGAAGAAAACATTAAGATTTTTAAAGGCTCGACACAGAGTATCAGAGATAAATTATGCACTAAATCTCCTTTCAAAAGTCATAAAGGGAGTAACGTAATGATAATTGAGAAGAATCACATTCAACGAAGAGATAAAACTTCACCAATGTCAACACGCAGTAATCCTGTGCAAAAGTCCCTTTATTTCTGGTAGATCTGAAAAAATATTACAGATAATAGCCTTTCTGGGTGCAGGAATCAACAACCACCCACATTTGACTCATTACAATATATAAAAAAATAACTCTCCCTAGGCTCAGGAGGTCTAATTCAACCACCTCGGCCAAAAATAGCAAGAAATCACCAAAAAATATGGAATTGTCCACCATGAAAGATGGGCAGAACTGTTGAAAAAAGGGGTCAACTCAGACCTTTTTTTCTCCTCAACGGTGACACCTATGTAAAAACTAAAGGATGTTATTGAATATGATCTTTTCTGGATAAAACACTTCTTTCCATTTCCCCAATTTCGTCTCCAGTGCACCGAAACAGCTCCCACAAAATGAGGACTGAAACAAAAAAAACGCAAAACTGAAAAAAATGAGGTTGAAAGATGGATTCAATTCTCCCAACTGGTAGAACCTATGCAAAATATGGAAGACAATTTTGTTCTTCATCTCGCGCTGAACAAAAACCTCTCTCAGTTTTTTAAAATATGTCTCTGTTTTCCAGGAATCCGCTTCAAAAGATGAGGTGTTAAACAGGCAAAAATGAACTATTTTGAAAAATTAGGGGATGCAGTTTTGGGGAGGTAAGTGGTATGTCAGACCCCCCTGAGGTGGTAATTGGTATTGGGAGGGGGGATCCAATTTCACGTAGAGGTTACAAGTGTCCCTCCCAATACCACTTATTGGACCCCCCTTAGTGTGATGGGACGTGAGGGGGGGGTCTGATATGCACGAGGAGCGTGGGTAGAAACTTAGGATAAGTTTTTTTATTTTTACTTTTTGTTTTTTAGTATTTTTTATTTTTATTTTTTGTTTGCGTGTTTGTTTTATTATGTTTTGTTTTATTTATATATTTTATAATTTGTTTTATTTATGTATTTTATAATTTGTTTTATTTAATTAATATATATATTTTTATTATATGTTTTATATTGTTTTTTATTATTGTTTTGTATTTGTTTTTTTTAATTATTTGTTTTATGCTTTATTTGTATTATATTTTTAATTGTTTTTCTTTTTGTCTTATTAAATGGTTTTATATTAATTAATTTTATTTTAATGTTTAACACTAACTTAAATTAACCTAAACACTAACTTAATTATTAGCTAATTAATTAATTACTAACAAGAATAATCTAGCTTATCCGTCTAATTACACTAACTTTATTAACCTATTTACTAACTACTAACATTATTAATTAATCTAATCCTTTATTTATTATCAATTACCTTATTAAACTAACCAGTATTTTATCATCCTAAGTTTGTTTATGCATGTATGAGTAGCGGGTAAGATGTAGTCAAGGGGATAAAAGTACAAGGCACAGAGGTGGATGAAGTATGTACCAGGGGACGAAGGATCGGGTAGGGTGATGGAGGATCGAGAAAAATGGATGGAGGGGGAAATGGAGACACCCGAGAGACCAGCAAGCCAGGAACTTCATCACGAGACCCACAAATGATATCTGAATCATCAGATCTCCTATAATTATAGGACCCAAACATAGGTTATGAATCTTTCTCCCCACTAGAAGCTCTATCTCATACGCAACCTCACCTACCCAGTGCATGATCCTATAAGGTACACAAAATCTAGGCTTGAGCTTCTCGTCCCCACTCTTTTTCAAAGATGATTGGTTGTAGGGTTGGAGTCTCAGGAAAACCAATTTCCCAACCTCAAAGTTGAGCTCTATCCTATGCATGTCCACACTCATCTTTTTTCGATTCTTCATTGTTTGTATATTCTCTTTGACTAAATTGAGAATCTCCTGACTCTCGGTGATCCAATCCTTGGATTTGGGAGTTCTTCTCTCCCTGAAAAAAAATTCTATCAAAGTGGGAGCATCATAACCATACAATGCTCGGAAGGGTCTCATGCCAATGTACATGTGGAAGGTGGTGTTGTAGCAATGCTCTCCTAGATGTAGCAACCTGGCCCATGTTCTTTGTTGTCCATTCACATAGTTTATCCAATACCTCTCAACCCATTTGTTGACTATATCAGTGTACCCATCTGTTTGAGGGTGATAGTTAGTTCTAGGTTTCAACTTTGTCCCCACTGATATAAACAACTCCCTCCATAATGTACCAATAAATTGATTGTCCCTGTCACTGACAATGTTCCTCGACAAACCATGGAGCCTGAAGGCCTCCCTGAAGAATAACTCGACCACCTAAACTTCATTGTAATTTGTCGATATGGCATAGAAGTGAGAAAACATGGTCAATATTTCAACCACCACATAGATGAAATCCTTACCCTGAACATTGGGTAGGCCTGTGATGAAGTCCATCGACAAGCTCTCCCATTTCTGCTTCGGAATGGGAAGTGGTTGAAGTAGTCATGCTGGAAGTTTATGCTCTGTCTCATTCTGCTAAAAATTCACACACTCACTAATGCACCTCATGACATCCTTCTTGAGGCCCTTCCATGAGAACCTCTTTATGATCTGTCTGTAGGTTTTGAAAAACCCCTGATGGCCTGCCAGTGGAGAATCATGAACTTCTGCTATGACATTCTTCTTGAGTCATGAACTTGGCACTAAGTAGACTCTGTCCTTGCAGAATATTACATCGTCAATGACCATGTACATGTCATATTGAACCTATCCATCCAAAATCTCACAAGCGAATTTGTTCTTGAAATATTCCACTAAAAAATGGGATTTCCAATCCGCTGAAACCTCCATCAAAGAACATGTCACAAGTCTCCTAGAAAGTGCATCGACCACAATGTTCTTCTTCCCCTTGACATACTCTATGTCAAAATTGAAGGCATGTACCTTCGTCACCCATTTATTTTGGTCCTCACTAAGATCCTTTTCCTCAAGGAAATATTTTAGGTTGTTATGATCTGTTTTGACCACGAATTTGCTGTCCACCAAATATTTTCTAAATTTGGTCAAGGCATGCATGATTTCCATCACATTCTTGTCATAAATAGAGTACAATCTCTCAATTTGATTGAGATTCCTTCTCTCGAACATAATGGTATGTCCTCCCTGCATCAAAACCTCCTCGATGCCCTCACTGGATGCATCACACTCTAATAAAAATGGTAAAGTGAAGTTTTGTAATGCTAACACTAGACATCTGCCCATGAATTCCTTCATGTGATCAAAGGATTTATGTGACTCATCAGTCTAGATGAAGGCCCCCTTTCTGGTGAGATCTGTAAGTGGTTCTCCAAGCTGAGAAAATCTCTCGACAAATAACCTGTAATATTTTCATATCCAAAAGAAGCTCCTTAACTCTATCACATTCCTGGGTGTTGGCCAATCCAAAATGGCCCTGATCTTCTCTTAGTGGACACGTACCCCCCACGCACTGATAATGTGTCCCAATTAAAGTAGTTATGTCATATCGAAATCACACTTGAACTCTTTGGCATATAGTGACTATGTATCCATGATTCTAAGTACCTCATCCAAGTGCCTCATATGCTCTTTTCATGTCTTGTTGTAGACCAAGATGTCATCGAAAAATACCAAGACTGATTTCCTCAACTGATCTCTGAATATGTGGCTCATGCAAGATTGAAATGTATTTAGTGCATTGGTTCATGCACCTATGTCTTGGGAACCAAGAGTCCTTATAGGTGAAGAAAATATTCTTCGTCATAAGATCTCTCCTCATCTCATCATCAAGCTTCTCCTTTCCCTTCCACTCTCTTTGGAATGGCTTCCTGTCTCGGTTTCTCTATGGTATGAAGGGTTTTTAAAAGGGTTTAGTCTTCGGTGTTGAGTCTTCCAAATCTCGAGGGTGTAATATGGCATCCTGGAAGGTTTGAGGCCTGTATGCCTTCACCCATCCTCTCAAGGGTTCTATGATCCCCTCTATGAATAACATGATCAACCTAGGTTGTGATATATCTGTCACTACCACTTCTACCTGCTGAAACTCCGTGATGAATGCCTTTGTTGTTCCAATTTGTCTCAACTGGGCTAGATCATTGAAATAGATCTCTGGATCCCTCTTTTCAAACCGGTCCATGATTCTCTTTGTGAACTCCCTATAGGACATGATGTGACTATGACCCAACGTCACCAATCCATGATGCCACCACTTGTGTGCCTCACCCTCCAAGTGTAAGGTATCAAAATTGATGGCCTATGTCTTGGTCATATGGTTGAGCTTGCAGTACGTGTCTATATTTTGAACCCAATATCTGGCAGTGCATTTAGACAATCCGTCAAAAGAAGGTATGGTGAGTTTACCAACTTTCCTGATGAAATCCAGGTTATGCCCTTGTTGTTGTTGTTGTTGTTGTTTTCCTACTCTCTAAGGCTCTCTATGGAGGTTCTTGAGTCTAAGTCCAAAGTACTTGACCAGGGTCATGTCCCAATGAAAGTCATGACCCAATGTTGCATACTCCCTCTTGTACTACTCAATGTCCTCTCCCTGAGTGGGAAGCCTTTGTGCTATCGATTGTTTTTTTGTTCTTGGGGGTTCCCTCTCGAAATAGGGGAACAATGGCCTAGGAATCCTACTCGAAGAGGTAGATGTGCGAGTAGGTGACTGGGGTCTATTTCCTTCCCCTGATTTTCCCTATGCTACATGTGGGGATTTTCTTCCTAGGGTTCCCACTATAGAAAATCTATCAGCCATCTACGCTAAGGACTGAGTCATGGCCTACTGACTGACAACCAAATTTTTGAGTACCAACATGAAGGTTTCCTATGGTTCCATGGGGACCTTGTCACTTCCCTCTAGTCTCTCATATATGTCTCCCAACATCCTCGCTTCCTCACTCTCGGCCTCATGTTCTGCCCTTCTCTCTGCTTCTTCCTCTTCCTCGACACTAGGAGGAAAAGGGGGGAAATCTGGTCAAGGTCTCCTCTCCCTACATCTTTTGTAAGTGACATATTCACCACCTACATGCTCATAGAACTTTGGCTCACTGGGTGAAATCATCGTCATTAGTCACAGGCTGGCAGGACTAAATCTCTAATACCACTATCATATCCTAGATCTGTCTAGTCTAGGAAATGTTTCCAATCCACTATGTTTGTCGTATGATCTAATACACTAGGGGTTTCTGGATGCATTTAAGCTGTGGGTTTTAACATGCTTGGTGATTTTCGCATGTGTGTATAGATAAATAAGTTTTTATAGCATATGAATAAGCATACAAATAGTAAATGGCACAATAGACTGCAAGTCATATATTATGGTATTTCTTCGGATTACAATGTTGTATATCACTAAATAAAATAAATATTTCAGGTAGATTAGAGAAAAAAGGATCTTAGTTGGAATACAATAAGAAAACTAAAACAATGATACCTGATAATATAAGAAATTTTCTAGATCAATGGATGAGATATAGGATTTGTTGCAGACTACGAAAACTCATACAACAACTGCTACAAGTCTAGAAAGTTTTCCTTGGTGGATAAAATTCTCGGATCTTCCTGGAAACTATCTCAAATAGTGCTCCCCAACCTCATGCACACTATCAGTAGCTGAAAAACTAAATATCAACCCTATGACGATCTGTATGGATCTTGGATGGATCACCCTATGGAAATGCACCCCAACTACTGCTAGAAACTGCACCCTAGTGATTCCTCTGTCAAAATCAGTTGATAAGATTCACAAAATGAGTGCGCTAGTCTCCTCTGAAATTGGTCGGAATTATCTCCCTGGATATGATCTAATGATCTCTTAGGAATCCCAAATGTGTCTTCCCCAACTATTGCACCCAAGATGATTTCTCTGACAGAATATAAAGGAAAACCAGGAAATATATGAACCTTTCCCTCCTCTCAATTGGGTCAGAAGGGAATCCATGTATTCTCCATGGATGGTACATTTTGACTCATTAAGTCTCCTCATAAGCTATGCCCCCACCTTTAATAAGTGTGTCCTTGCTGCTGCAACCTATATAATTGTTGTTAAAGGTCGATGGAATATCTATGTGATCTCCCCGGTGACTAGGGTGTGTATCTCAACATTGAAATCAACCACTGGTTGTATTCCTCCTAGAATCCACAGAGCTCTCTCTCTTGAGATGTGCCTCTCTCCTCACTGACAAGTCAAATTATTCATAATGATGAATTAGGTCACCTTACCCTTTTCTTATAGCTATCTGAAACCCTAATTCTTTGTTGACCTATTTTGAGCTTATATGTTCTATTTTAAGCTCACTTTGACTTAAAAGTGCTTTTAGTCACTTTTAGCTCAATGTCACTTTCGAATTATAACACCCTCAACTGAAGCGACTTCTAGTAACCTTGTTTACCTCTGTATGGCCCTAGTTATAGTCTACCGGGCTTTTTTAGACCATTAAGCCTCCTCTCTGGAGCTCCTATTTGGAAAGGGACATTACAGAATCCATAGTTTCAATTAAGTTATAATTTTTACTAAAAAGAAAACTTGGTGCTACCAATAACATCGGTTTTCAATTCAAATGTCAATTTTAAGGTCTTTTTCAACAATGAGACCAGTTGTCAATGCAATTGGTTTGAATGGTTATGAATTTTAACCACCGTAAGAAAAAGGGTGCTACCAGTAGCACCACTTTTGGATTTAGGGGTAAAAATAGCCACGCTGGAAAAATTGGAGAGTTCTCATTAAGTTGGTAACTATGTTCTAACTTGATTTGAAATAATAATGATTGCTTTTACTATTTTCATAACATGTTTGAATTCACTTATCTATCCAAAATTACTTCAATGATAAATAACTTGCAAGATAACTGAGAAAAATAGAACAATAATATAACACATACACAAGTTTGCTAACAGAGTTCACCCAACTCGGGCTATGTCTCTAGGTTGACTTTCAATTAAGACCACTTTATTAATGCTCAAATGCTTTTATTTTTACAATGACTTTTTTACATGTTGCTCAAACTCAAAAACATAGTGCACCATTGAATTACTCTTTAAATTATGAGAAAAATGAGTATAAACACTCTATACTTTCCTCAAGGAACCCTTTGGCACACATTATGGTGCAAACTCA
Organism: Picea mariana; assembly: GCA_032191745.1. Lineage (NCBI taxonomy): Eukaryota > Viridiplantae > Streptophyta > Pinopsida > Pinales > Pinaceae > Picea > Picea mariana. The sequence goes on along the minus strand of JASDQU011102250.1, from coordinate 9,991 downwards.
AAGTCTAGATACCTTTTTGACATGAACTTCGATGCACACATGCATAACTTGGGCACACATTTATAAAAATTCATACTTTGTATTGTATTGTATTGTGTCCCTTGCCTCGGTATGAGAGCTATCTTAAATAGGAGGTGGGCCCTAACTTTGATCCAGACCTTGGGGAATCTTTAATGTGGTTCATCAGCATCTTGAATCAATAGGTTCCTTTGTCACAGTGGTTAAGTGTTAATTACCTGAATAGATGTGCAAATATACTTTAGAAATAACCAAGAATAAACTAAACCATTCACCAATAATGATCACAAGAAATAGAGAAAACCCTTGAGGTAGGGTAACACCATATATTATTCCTTAAGGAAGGAATGACTCCTCAAGCAATGCTTGATACATTCACAATATTCTTCATTGTTCTCCAATACATTGTTTACATTTCTTTATATAGAATTTTCTATCTTCTAGGAACATTCTAGAGAAGAAATCTTCTAGAAAGCCTATTTATTATATCTAACTACCATGGTGGGCCTTATTTAATAATATAGTGGACCCAGTCCACCTTACATTGAATGGCCTTTACTAATAATACATAACTACATTCCCATTGGGTACCTCCCTAGGTACCCTATATTACCTCCCTAGGTATACTACATTCCACCCCCTTCACATGTTTCATCCTTGAAACATGGGAAGAAACCATACAATATGATCGGCTAAGTAATGTATCCAAATGGT
>JASDQU011102248.1:16118-28435 GCA_032191745.1 Picea mariana | reverse complement strand
GGAAGCTTCTATTAGGTCTTCTTACATTCGACTTATTCTATTTTATTGCAAGGCCTTATTAATATTGACCTTTATTACATCCGAATATATTGTTCTACCTATGTGCGGGTTAGGACCCTAACACTTTACTCTCCTTTCATCCATTTTTTGAGGTGCAAAACTTGTAGTTTGAGTGAGTTAAGGAGAGGGAACATGGTGCTCTATGTTATCCCTCACATTAAATGAGGGTTTAAGGTTAACAAGTGTGATTTTCATCACACAAGTAGGGGATTTTCATGGTGATGCTTCAATGTTTGCTTGAGGATGATGGTGATTGTAGGCTATGTGGTGGAATATCTCAGTTCATGTTTTGGTTCTTCTTGTTCACACTTAGTGCTTCATATGAATACTCTATGATGTTAAAGGATGGCCTAACCCATGAATGATTAGCATACTTATTCCTCGCATCACTAAAATCATGGTATTTTCCCTTCACATTTGATATGATTTGGTGAAATAATACCCTTTCTCGTGTAGTTTGATTTGTCACCTACCGTTGTTCATAATTATGTGGAATGGGACACTTATGGATGCCACACTATGCAATTGTTACAATCAAAATTTGTATGGGCTTTGAACCTTGTTTTCTAGGGGTATTCCAGATTATAGGATAGGTAAAAATTGCTGGGAAAAAGTCCAGTCAGAGGATGACATGTTTTGGTTTTCTTTGTTGATGTGCTAGGCTAAATTATTTTTACACTGTTCCACTGGACCAAAGAACAATTTCCTTTTGTTCGATTAGAGAAGAAATCATAAAAAAGATACAATTGAGAAATAAACATGTTGAAAATTATGACAACAAGGTAGTAGCATACATGATCTCGGTCTTTATGGGTACTAGGTTATGTATCGAGGTGTACAAAATTAATGTGAAGCTAAATGAGGGTGATTGACACAATCAAAGAAAAATTAAGATGGCTTGGAAATTTTTCATAATAATATTCATATTGTTTCAGACTTCTGGCAAGACCACCAGCCCAAATGCTATACATTGATTTGTTGTAGCCCTTATGATGTTGTTTTATTTGAAATATTCCAAGTCAAAAGATGAATCCATGCTATGAACCATGTAATAATGAACAAAGCATATATTATTCAAAGAATAAAATAACACAAACATTGGTGAAGGCAATATTCTCATGGCGAAAGAAGTAGGAGGTCACAGTGTTATATCAAACTAAAGATTGAAATTAGAGTGGTATTTTTCTAGCTCTAAAGAAAATTTCCAGATTGTATATAGCATTTAATGGCTTCATTTATCATAGACCTACAGGTCTAAAATATGAATAGTGCCATAGAAAGATAGCATATAGCAACAATAAGCAATTATAATGATGGAGATTTATTGTAATGTTGTAGCTTCCTTAAGCCAAAAATCCTTGCATAAATCCAACACTTTTTGGCATTAAAATCTTGTAGTAAAGGATTGAGGGAAATATGTGACCTGGAAATAATTTGCATCTCAAAAATTGTGTGCACCATGTGCAGTATTAGAGGAAAAACAAGCAAGCTTCTAATATGAAAGTCTTTGATTATGAAGAATTAGCTAGTATAGAGGGTATATTAAGGGGACACTTCAAGAGAGTTTCCTAGGTGGTTAGGAAAAACATCAAGCTGGTGGCTAGAGGTTATTCTATGTAATAAATCCCAAATTGAAAATATTAAGATCATCCCTTGAGGTTGACCCGTTCTAAGCATCAAATACAAGGGCTAGGCCTTGCCTTCCTAATTTGATGGTATCTTTGGGCTCCGCTTTGAGAGAATCTCAATAGGCATGGTTAACCAAGGCCTAATCAAAGGACTTGTTTTCTCTTTCTACATGAATTGACAAAGTGGGTGATGAAGAAGGATATGGAATATAAACTGTTGGGGCTTGTCACTAAAACAACAATTGAGGTTGTCATACTTGAGCATGCCATTTCATCTCTTACTGCAAATTTTGGGATGGGCATTGCTCAAATTTCCTAGTTGTCTTGTGCATATGTTGACTTACTTAATACCGGGATAAAAAAAAATGACTAAGGTATCTAGTGCTCCAGAGAAAACACATTCAACTTAGTGTCTAATTCATGTATTTGTTCTAAATCTACCTAGAATGGGGGTTTCTACTATTTTAAGGGTGGCATTTGATCAAAGGATGAATTTATTCTAAATATTTTCAAGGGCCAACTTTTCCAATCAAAATTTTTAAGGTCAACCTATTACTAATCAGAAAGTTAGGGATGAGCTCCCTTAATTCTTCCAAACTACAAGTATTTATATGCTTGTTGGCTGCATTTGATGCCTCCTCAACAAAAAAATCCTCCACAATGATAATTCATCTATGAAGTCTGCATTGAACACATAGTCTACAAAGTTTTCAAAACAAGCAAAAGCACAAAGAACTCACACAATCACATATATCAAATAACCAGTTGAGTCTAATAGAACAAATGCTAAAATTGCCTTGTTGGGTCATTTTCTTTGTATAATTATTTCCACAGAGTGATTTATACAAGTAGTTTGTCTTGGAATGTATACTAATGTTTCTCAAACATCTAAACAAGGCCATGCAAATAGAAACCCTTATTGTATATGTAGTTCAACATAGATTTTCTCCTTCCATTAACAATGTTACATGAAATAACATAAGTTTTGGAAGAGCAAGTTGCTAGAAGATAGAGAAGGAGGGAGTAAAGAGAGTACACAGTGCATTGAAAATGATAGAGTTATGAAGATGCTATGTGGATCTCAAAAGTAAAATTGGCCAATTTGGAAAGCCATTGAAAAATGCTTCCATATCCATATTCTAAGAAAGATGCTCACCTTTAAATTACAAAGGAGGTCTCATGTATGGGTATGTATCCTTGGCATAGGCCAATATTGCACATCCAAAAAGATTCTTTTCAGTTTGAGTTTTATTTTACTTTATTTTTGGTATTTTTGTTGCCAAGATAGTCCTAGATTGACAAGTTGAGTTATTGTGGTTACGAGTGCATGAAGAAGAATTTTTGATGAGAAAAATCATTATGATAATTCAAATGGAAAATAATTAAGTCTAGGTAGGTTCGAGAGAGAGAGAGAGAGTTAGATGGAAAGGGCACAAGTTATATGTTCAACAATATGTTAGAGAGAGAAATGTGTGCTAGTCTACTAGAGGACTAAGCATGAGATGATCAACTTTGCTGGGATATTGCATCCACTACCTATTCCATAACAATGGAGTTTCATATCTATTGAATTAATCACATATATTCCTATATCATCTAGGAGGTATTGCATCTATGTGGTTGTTGGATGGTTAAAAAAATATGCGGATTTCATGTTTATGCTAGGGGATAAAAAGGAAAAAGAGGTAGTTGATTCGTTTTACAAAGAGGTGTTCAGATTACATGGGCTACCTAGGACCATTGTTGTGACAAGAATGGCTGGCTCATCAATGCTTTTTGGCAGACCCTCATAGGAATAGAGTTGACCCTCACTACCAACTACCATCCATAGAAAGATAACCAGACAAAGATGGCAAACAAATGGCTAGAGGGGTATTTGAGGTGTTGTGTACAGGACCAGAAGTCAAGTTGGGTGTGATGGCTGTACATGGGTGAGTATTGTTACAATACCACTCATCATATGTCTATTGGTATGAACCCCTTCATGCCATTATATGTGCATGATGGTACAACTTTTGCTGAATTAGTGATTCCAGATTCCAAAGTACAAATAGTAGATCACATAGTTCAATAGAGAAAGGAACTTCTCAGGAGCTTGAGGGACCATATACAACAGTATTAGAATCAAAAGAAGATGCATGCAAAGAGGAATTTCACAGAGTGTGCCTCTAATTTGGGATATTTTGTATACTTGAGGTTACAACTTTCAACACTATAGACAATCCTTCAACTAGCTTCCTCTTTTGAATGATAAAATTGATATGATATGTCTATTTTTTTATTCCATAGATGTACCTTACTCAGAAAATACAATGAACTCAATTAGTTAAAGTTATGCATCTTCTTCGTCTACTCAGTTTCATTTTCATAATGAATTTTTGGTTTATAGAGGAATGAACAAGCAACAACATAACCCTTGCAAGTCCACTATGAAGAGAACAACCTGTAAGAAGCCTAAACCAAATGATGTAGAATTTATTGAGGATATCCCTGTTATAGAGAAATCCCCCTACGGACGGGTGGATTCCCTCTTGGGCTCTAGAATCCTAATATCAAGATAGAAAGGGTGCTAACGTTGGTCACTGGAATCCTTTTAAACCTAGCTAAACTAATGTATAGAGAAGAGGAAGAAAGGTATACCCTTTTTAATGACGTTTGTCCTCGTACAGTCTGAGTTGAGCTTTGATCCCCAAGCTCCTCGATAAGTCCTGCAAAAAAAACAAAGACAGAACAAGCTTCCTGTTCTACTAAGATTAGCTTGAAACCAGATCTATCTAATAGAGACAAGTTCATGTAGAATAAACACAACCTTGAAAGAAACAGGCCAAGCACATATGTATATTAATGAGAACAACATAGAATACTTGTAGACCTTTGATGAAGGTGCAACAACCTCTCCCAGCTCTCCTTGTCCAACCCTTTTCTCAAATAATCCACACAAAATGATGATGCTTCAATGATATTTCCCTTACGAGATCATAATTTTGATGCCTTCAATGTCTCCTCCTTTCACCATGAGGAGGCCTCCTTATATAGGCTTGGAGAGGCCTAACCACTTAAGAGATTCTTGGGATAGGTTGATGATCATTCTCCTTCAGTTGTTGATCTTCCCTAAGATCAATCCTTGACCTCATATCTGAATCCAACCAACTCCAGAGATGAGGGGGATTCTTCCCTGATTTTCCTCAACAGTCCAAAATTCTCTCAAAACGGGCCAACGCTCCCTCAGAATGGGGCACAGAGTGTTGCAACGCTCCCCCAAAAGAGGGTATAGAGTGATGACACTCCCTAACAATGTATAGGGGAGCGCTGCCTTCCAAAATTGATTTTTGAGTGGTTTTTTTCCATGGCAAAATTCTTGTACTCTTTGTCAAATGATTTCTCCTCTTCAAAACTAGTCTTTTGAGGTGTCTTTTAAGTGTTCTTGATAATGTTGTCCAAGACATGACATAGGCAAGATGACGGTATGATATTTGGACTCTTGCAACAAAAATGCGACACTTGCCACATTGGTAATGACGACACTAGGCCATCATTGTAATGAGTAATTTTGATGTGTAACAATCCTTGCCATTAATACAATGTTATCATGTTAGTTTATAATTGAAAGATAATAAAAATGCTATTGTAGAATAACAATGTTGACTAGAATGTTGTTATCGAAAAATTTGATTTAGTGCATTTGTTTCTCAACTCTTCAGGAGTTCTATGTGTTATAATTTATGGGAAAAACATTAGGGTAGCTAGAAACATAAATTTTTATAGATTTAAAATCATTGGCTACTATAATTTAATAATGACAAGACATTTTAAAATATGATGCATAACCTAACAACATTAATGAGTAAGTACAACACATATCTGAGTATTACCTTAGTTTTAACAAAGAACAAAGGTACATGATTTGATTTTGTTTCCTTCCTCCAATGTATGCTTAGAAAGGCTTAGAGAATCATGGATCAAACCCTCAGGGTAGATCTCATCATGATCATAGGGACAAATGCCAAGAAGAACTCTTAGGATAGGAAACCAAAACCAAACTCAACAAGCTGAAAAGCTATAGTCCAAGACACTGTCAAGTATTAGGGATGAAAAACAAAAATCACTGTTGAACATGGGGTTGGAAAATAAACCCACAATTAGCCTTAGGATGATTCAACACTTTCAACCCCAAAACACAGATTTATACTTTAAATAGAGACAAATACCAATAATCCAAAACTAACCCTAACAATCCAGTCACAAGGTAAGAATACCAAGGTGGCTGACAAGGAAGGTAAGGAAGCACAAAAAAACACAAGGGCGACACCGATAAAACATCAAGGAAACACCATCAGAAAACAAAAGAAGCACCAACATACAAACAACCTCAACGACTAGTAGAGATAAGCTCAAGACAAACAGGAAAGACAACAACAGTCAACAACAACCTCCAATAGTGATGGCTAGTAGAGATACACCCACGACAGACAAAGATGGATAGAAAAATGGATAGCGACAAGCTTCAACAAACAAAAATAAACCCACGTTAGGCTAGTATGGACACAGACAGGCCAATGACAAGCTCAAACCAAATCGAATAGTAGGGATAGATACACTACAAGTTGGTACAACAAGAGCGAGCTGAGAAAAACCCTTGTAAACCTGTTCAGAAAGACCGCAACAAAACCTCAGTCTCAACGTCAGCTTGGAGGAGATAGATCATAAGATAAAGTGTGTAAAGTGAGGGAGAGACCACTCCTTTATATAGTTTTAAGTAGGTGAAAAAGGGTTAACATAATAACTTTAGGGTTAGGTTAATCACTTTAAAAAAAATAAATAAATAATTATTTCACCAATTAAAAACTCAAGTGATAAAGTCAACAAAATAAATCAAATCGATGAGGTGGGTTTCAAGATCAAGGCGACCACCTTTCTTTAGGAAAAGGTAAAGTCTAAACCAACACATAATCATAAACTTAGGAGGGTAATAACTCAAGTAAAGGGTTTTATCAATCAACAAGAAGACAAAGTCAAAAGGTCAAATCCTTCTTTAATGGCATTTTGTCCACATGAGTCCCATGATATAGATTATAATTTTTTTTATCATCCTAGCATACAAAGGATAATGACGTGATCATGCCTTTCTTCTTAAATGCTCCTAGGACACATGGAACAACCTGGGAGAGAAGAAGGTTGCACATCATCTTGGCTTGGTACTTAGACAAAGAATCTACCTGGTCCCAGACCAGGATACCCCATAACACATATGGGGGCCCTAGGTCACAACTAAGGTCTTAAACACCAATGCACACAACCAAGGATCAATCCAAGTGATAAGAAAGTATTCTCTGGAACACATCCAGGGGCCCTAGAACACATCTAGGGACTTATATAATCAAACTGCTTGGTCCCTTACCAAGAACCCGAAAAATACACTAGGGGCCCAACTAGGGTCTTTTTCCATGGCTTAACTACTTGGTTCCATACCAAGAACCCTAGGAGTGTACTGGGGGCCCTAGATCACAACTAGGGTCTTTTCCATCCTCCCACAGAATGGCTCTTGTAGCTGCATTAATTTTAACAATATGCTTCATATAGGCAGCTTTGTTCCGTATTTCATTTGAAATTTTAGTGAGTATAGTAACAAATCTTCTAATAAAATCATTTACAACTTTAACATTGAAAATAATATGCTAGGGATTTTCAGTGGCATTCCAAAGAATCAATAACACTTTTTCATGGATAAGAATCCATAGGATCTGAATTATAATCAATTTGAGAAATTGGAAACAAGAATGGGAAAAAGAGAAAGAACAAAGCTTCATATACATCCAAAACATCTTCTGATCTTTAGAAGATGAAATATGAACACCATCTAATGGAACTGATACTTGCACATCAACAAGCTTCATAGCACCCAAGGTCATGCAAGGATATTTATTTTCTAATGGATTTTGAAACTGAGATCATAATCTCACTGAAACCATTGAGAGTGAAGGATACATGAGTACTGGATGAGTGCAAGGAAGCATGCGGGCCTTGTCCTAAAATCTAATTGGCAAGATTGTTGCCACATGTCTGCACAAAATCAGATTGTTATAAGCATTATAAAAAACTTGAAGATCAATCTTCTATAAGAATTAGTCTAGTGGTAGGGGGATTATTCTTGGCAACCTCCTAGACCTTGAATCAACAACTCAATATCATGGTCATTAAATTTCCAACCATTGCTTTCCTATTTCAGGGGCTTCACAGTTTCCAAAATTTCTAAAGGGAGTGTGGGAAACTTGTCATTTGGTGGCCTGGGAGGAGGGATGTGAAGCCAATTGTGATGCTACTCATGGTGCTCCCTGACAACCTAACCTCCTCTATAGTGAGGCTATCAGGGACCACCATGAGAATCATGAGTTGTTATGCTTCTACTATGAGATTTAAACTATCAATTTTATTTTTGGATTCATTACCAATCACAAGGGTTTCTACATTGAGGCTATATGGTTAGCTAGGATTGCAAGTATTTTTTTAATGTAAGGATTCCCCTCCTTTTCAAGAGAATCGTCAATAAATTTTATTTTTGAAGGATTAAACTAGGTTCCAAAGCTGAAAAAATCAAAGAAGGAAGGAATACTAGAGGAAGATAAGTCCTAGCCATGTGCATTTCTTTATGGTGCACACCTAGTCTATGCGTAGCTGAAGTGATATACTTTGCAGATACATATTAACTTTCTTTGAGAGAAGATTTAGGGGAAGGCACAAATAATACTTCTGAATGGAAGATATTGGCAATTCACTTGATATTGGCAAAGGAAAGAGGCATTACTCACATTCAAGTGCTGGGGGGCTCAAATATGGTCATTGATTGAGTAAGTGGAGCCATTGAGATGAAAAACCTTATCTCAAGAATTTTGTTCAAACAAGTAAAGGTCCTGAAAGTCTTTTTCCCAAATATTTCATAAGCACACATCTATAGAGATATCAACATGGAAGCATACACTCAATCTAAGAAATCGTTGGAGTTATCAGAGGGTACATGGGAGATTAATGAAGAGGAAGCTTCTTGCCTGGGTATCTCTCCCAACTTCTTTGAGATCCATATATGTTGATGGATATACATGTCTTGCTCTCTTTTCTATTGTTCTCGATCTTGACATACCTGTTTCAACTTCTGAAGTTAATAATGAACATGTTTAAAGCCTTGTTTTTTCTGATTAGAATTATGGAAGAATGTATGTAAGGGAAACTTATGCCCATGGAGATTTTAGGAATGTTTAATAGTTATTTTCTTTTGAGCTCTCACTCTTGATTTTTTCCAAGGCTCAACATTAGAGAGCTATATGCTCTTCAATAATGTAACTTTTTTTCATACTGATATAAAAGTTTACAATTTTTTCCCAGAAAAAAAATATAAACAACACAACCCCCTTTTCATCAAAACAGTTTGTCAAATGACAACACACAAATATAAATTAAAACAATGTTATCAATAGAACTATTGGAAAAATATTCAACACTAAACCTAATGATCAATAAATCAAATGCCCAATTAATACTGTAATTTATCATGCAAGAATATTGATTGCTAGTTACAAAATTGAAAAATTTAAGCTATCTCATTTATAATTACTTATTTGATCTAAAGACACTCTTTGCAATCCAAGAGGAAGTGAGCAGATCCACAACAATTGATCCATACCCGACCTTTAGAAGAAAACACACACACACACAATTAGAGAATAGAAAATCTTAGTTACAAAATGGGAAATACATTCCATTACTAAGAAAAAAAAATAAAATTCCAATGGGGCGTGAGTTATTAACAATACCCTAATGACATTTGGGTGAACAACTATACGAACAATTCAAGCCCTTGAAAGACTTGGGGAATTCGTATCCTAGAACTGATTTGAAACTAGGATTTGGTAATTTTGTAACAATAAAATGTTTTGCATACAAGGGGAGAACTAGAAAAATGTATTGAAGATGTATCTAGTGTGACAAACACATATTTTCCATTATTTATGTAGAAAATGGAACAAAATCCTCAATCAAAGCATAAGAAGCCACTAGTGGAAGTTTGTATATTGAAAGTGATCAAAATTTGGACCAGGGGTCAAAAATTTGCTCAATTTTCAAAGTGCTCGGAATGCAACAAAAACAGTGCCATTGCGTCCGTCTCGTCTTCCTGATTCCGACGGTATATTTACTCTCGCAAACAGAGTCCGTATGGAGAAGTTATCACGATCTGTTCGTCGAGCCAAACAGGGAAATTTTTTGATGCTGATTGGGCAGGCCGTACAGCTGACGTGGCATGATGGTACGGTGACGTGGAACCTGCTGACATGGTAGGTGATGTGGCAGATTCTGATCGATTGATGGTGGTCGAATCATATTGCGACACATGGCATCTTTTTGGGCGAATGATAGGGTGCCACGTGGCCCAATCTTGGGCTGCCACATGGAAACCCTTTATTGGCTAATGGATTTTTGGTTTATTAAAATTTCTGTGAGGCCGTGGGGCTCGACCCGCGGACCTCTATCCACCGTGGAAGACTTAACATGCTCTGCCTTTTCCAACGCGCCACATAAGGTTTCTTACTATCAATGTATGTTTAAAATTATATATGTTGAATAATTTGATATTTGGCGCGGGGTTAGGGCTGGGGCTAAGCCCCATCCCCCGGTCACATGCTTTTGCATATGGCCATGCCCACAGCATTCACGCGGGAGTATGTGTTACATACAGAGCCAGCTCGTGGTTACATTGGATACCACATATGACCAATTCCATTGTTAAATTATGCGCGCGGGAGTTTGTTTTTATATGGTTTAAACCCGTGGTTCCATGCGATACCACATGACCAGTCCCTCGACGATGGGCGCGCGTGGTTTAGTGTTTTGTTTTGGTTTATAACAATGGCTAAAGTCCCCGGTTCCATTGCAATTAACATATGACCTGTTGTTTTAAATAGCGCGTGGGGTAGTGGTTTCAATCCACGGTTTTATACACATGCATGTGACCATTGCAAATGTAATTGTGCGCGGGAGTTTCATTTATTTAAACCATGGGTTTATGTGTTGTTACATGTGCCCACTATGTAAAGTGGCATGGAGGATTTAATTTGGGTTTTATTTTATGCCTACGCGGTTTCAACCACACACCCGACACATGGCAAGTCCTGGTTTAAACATGGAACGGGTAGCCCCAAAATTGCGCTGGGACGTGGCCATATGGTCCCCCATGCGCCCAACACTTCCGTCCTCGGGGGCCTTAATCTCGCTAACTGTTTGACAATTTGGTGCATTTTGTGGAGAGGCGTGCGTGTGCTGAGTTTAGGCACGGGAAACGCTCAGAGCTAGGTTCATTCACACACAGGTGCAGAATGGCGAACCAGTAACAGAGCTTGAAGGAGGAAAAATGGCAGAAGGCCTAACTTTTTGAGTTTTTGGCCAAATGAGGTGTTGTAAAAGCCCAGCTAGGGGTTTTTGGACGTTTTGAGTCCATTGGAACCATTTTCACAGGAATTTGAAGACTTCTATTGCAGGTTTTTAACCATTGAAGTTTGAGGAAGCTCCAGGAAGCTTCAAGCCCTCATTGTTTGAGGCATTGCTCAGATGAGCCCATGTCTATTTTCTGAGACTGAATAGTCATTTTTACTAATTATTGTGCTCTGAACACATTGGGATAGGTTTCAGATCCATTGGAGGACTTTTATAGGTGTTTTTTCCACATTGAAGCTCAGAGAAGCTTGGAGGCCACATGTAGAAGAGGTCATTACTGGATGAGACAAGATCCATTTTCAGGGTTCTAATAGTCATTTTTGGGGTTTTTGTGTATTCTGAACCCAATGGTACAGTCTGTAAATCCATTGGAGTTGAGAAGCATCTTGTAAAAGAACATTTGACAAACTAATCCCAAAGAGCCAAGTCCATTGCAGGAGGCTCAAGGAGATGTAGCCCAAAGAGCGGTGAACTCCTTTATAATCTTGTTATTGTTGTGAGTTTGCTGTGTTATTTGCTACACTTTATATTGCTATGTATCTGATTATAGCACATGATTAACCTTTTAAAAGAACATTTCCTCACACATGAACATTCACAAGAAGAAGCATGAACTTAACACATAAACTATCTTGCATATTTGAACACATGAAGCAAGGTCTTGTAAGGTTTAATTTATTGAAGTAGGGGGTGCTTGCATAGCATAACAAGTCAGCCTTCTATTTTCAGATCAGATGGTATCAGAGCATAGTTTGTTTTGCTTATGTATTTTCCATTGATAGCTTGAGATTTAGCTGTTGGTATTTGTGCAAGATTTGTGTTGAAGTTTGTTATCTTGTAAGGATGGAAGAAGCTTCAAGCATGGATAGTTCTCATACATCTTCCAACTCTAAGATATTTGACAAAGAGATGTTTAAGGCATTGCTAACCATGAAAGATATGGTACAAGAGTTGTGGAAAGATCGAGAAGAGAGCATTGTCCTTCAAGAGCGGTTGATGGCCATGAAGGAGGAGAAAGAACAACTTCTTGAAAAGTTGCATGAGATGGAGAATCAACTCCCTGAGGCAAAGGAATCCCTTACCAAGTACATGCATGAACATGAGGTATGTAATGTTGGTTTGTCTTCAAATTCCTCTCAAGAAGAATGC
>JASDQU011102247.1:13285-43938 GCA_032191745.1 Picea mariana | reverse complement strand
AAAGTTAACATATGTAGGAGTTTGTATCAAGCATTGCCTACTTGATTGCTCCTGTGGATGGCAAGTTGTTCTGTCTGGTTTGGTATGTGCAGGTTACCTTGCTTATCAGATTTATCATTTTTTTTATTTGGTCAAAAGTTTTTTGGATATCGTTTGAAAAGTTGACATATGTATGGAGTTCTTGTTTATCAGATTTATCATTTTTTTATTTGGTCAAAAGATTTTTGGATATTGTTTGAAAAGTTGACATATGGATGGAGTTTGTATCAAGCATTGTCTACTTGATTGCTCCAGTGGATGGCAAGTTATTCTGTCTGGTTTGGCATGTGCAGGTTACCTTTTTGCCTTTGGAAATCGGCAGCAAGCTGATAACGTGTAGTTCTTTCCAAAAAAAAACTAACGTGTAAATGTTTCAACGATTAAACTTTCTAACAGTTAAACATTAACTAATGGATTCGATAACGCAATTCATAACTGTAACTTCAGAGTATTCGCACTATTAACTTTTATTTTAAATAATACACATTTAAAATACTTAACATTTTCACAATCTAAATACTTAGAAAAGAAGTTCCAATCATTAAAATTTCAATAGTTAAACATTAGCTAATGGATTGGACAATGCAATTCATAACTGTACCAAACAGTATTTGTACTATTAGCTTTTATTTCTGTGGTAAGAAAAAATATTGAAAAACTAAAACACAATCAATTGTTAGTTTAATATGTGTTAAAGGATATTAGCTTTAGTGTGGAAAATCCTCTTTTGATTTTGAAGTAAAGTTTAAAGTGGCTTTTGATTGAATATGGGTTTTTTTTTCTCAAATGTAAGGAAACATGTTAAAAACTCATGGACATCTCCCACTAGTGAAACCCTGCCCCTTACTAGCCACTCATTTGCAGAAGTGATGGTTTTCCTTAATATTGATTGACAATTAAGTCATGATATGTTTTTCCACTTTCTAAAAAAATGCGTTAACATATGTTCAAAGAAGAAAGATACATTAATTTTATTGATCTTAAATCTCTTCAAAAATGTTACAAATTGCAATTGTAAACATCTTACAAGTTCCTTCTACCATTTCCAATAAATTTTGAAATGTTTGAGGCTCCATATTCTAAACCCATCAAAACTATAGGAAAAAAGAAAATGCAAAATCAAATGCAAACTTAAACTTTCAAATATAAGTTTTCCATATCAACATAGCAACAACTTCAAGGTTTGACACCTCATTACTGATAACAATACACAAGAAATGATCTCTTGAGCACAATTCTTGACTCACTTAGAAGACCACTTAAAGTTCAATCTGATTGCAAAATGATTAAATCCCACATAGCTAAAACAACATGAAAAATGTTAAGCACCTCATCCTAAGGAAACACCTTTTTAGTCTTAATGATGCAATAGATTTTGCAATGAATATAGTTTACCTATCACTTAAGGCTCACCAATAAATTAACAATGCCCCACCATGTTGTTCGACAACAGAAGTGTTCCAAGCGAGGACAAAATCATTTAGTAACCACTCACACAACCTAATAAAATATCAACACACCGATGTTTTTACGTGGTAAAGACCCTGTGGGGAAACATCCATGACCCCATCCAACGTGTCTTGTTGAGACAATTTATTAATGCAAAAGAAAATATATTATAGAGAGTTTCTCACATTTTATAATTGAAAAATGACCCTCCATACTAATTAAATAGAAATCATGGATCAATCGAGTGCTAAGCCACATATCAATGTAGCCGTTAATATTGAGGAGAATATGAGTCGTCGGGTCGCTCTATGTTGGGAACATATCGTCACTGCAGGATTACAAATGCATACTAAAGAAACACTCTCTAACCTAATGACACATTATACCAAGTTGATCTTAACTAACTCCTAAGTGTATACATATCCTAAAATATCCTCTTAATAACAACTTGGGATAAAATTGAAAGATTCACAAAGGCGACACAATAGGAGAATAAATGAGGCATTAGATCATGTCACCCTTAATGAAAAAATCTTGAACCCCTAACATAGATTGAAGTTTGGAAAACTTTATTTTGTAAGAGAATTTGTGAAAATTAATTTAACTTGATCTTTTGTAGGGAAAAGAGCACTTCAATAACTCAATCATGAATGAGATTTTGGATGAAGTGCATGCGTATCTCGAGGTGTTTTTTTAGGTGATGTTGAACCAGTGTTGGATATTTGGGTTGACCTGGGTTCTACTTTAGTTTTCCAACAAAACACTAGAAACCATATGACCTCTGGTAAACCAGAAGGCAACAATGCACACAGAGTGCACAATGTAGTCTCACCCGAGATGGATTATGGGTGTTTGCATGACCCAAGTGTCTGCAATCATGGAAGGGATGGAACTCATGGGAATGTTAGGAATATAATTTACTTACTCTTCTTCTACTTCAACATGCACTCCACCATAACATTCATCGGATCTACTATTTTATCCATTCAATAACATTTATTTCGCAGAAAACATCATACTATTCTATTGCCCGTTGTAAATAAACTTCAACATATTCATCCTTTTATGTATCTTACACATTATTTTTATCACCCCTATGACCGTTAATGATGTAAAACTATCCTTTGTCTTTAGAAGGATCAGTGGCCTTAATCCTTGAAGAAGATGAAAATACTTTTTCAGGGATGAAATTATACTTTTCCTTTGTCAAAAACCTTATAAAAAGGGATCGTCACACATTTCTTAGTGTTAAGGGTGGGACGATCCAAGATCATCGCAGGTTGCACCATAGTGGCCTAGGACGTTGTCGCAGTTTGTTTAGTGTTAAGGATGCGATGATTTTCGTACGATGGAAAAAGAGGAATTTCTCGACAGTTCTAGAATAGAAGCTTCAAGGGTGAGGTGGTCTCCAATCGGTTTGGATCTGATTCACATCCCTGATCTCTTGGGATCATCCTAACCTCCTCAGCCTATCATTTTCAACCTATAAAAGGAGAGGAGTTCTCATGGGTAAAGTTGGATTGAGTTGGCTAGCTTTTGGTGTGAGCTTGAGTAATTTTTGTAACTTTGGGCTTTGCTTTGTCAAGATAGATTGTTGATCTCATAATCCATGGAGAAATAAGTGTGTTGGAAGAAAGGAACTATTGGAAGGGACCTTACAACATCAAGGCATCGATTTTATTCTCCTTTTCATATTTCTAATACAATAATATATTTCTTTCCCATAAAATTGTCTTTATTTTATTGCATGACTCCTTGATCACATACATAGATTTTGTTGAGTATAATTTGTTTCTTTCATTTCATTGGCTTGTGTATTTTTATAGGTTCAGCATCCCATAAGCCTTGGAACAGAGCAAGGATGACACTAGCAAGGAAAAACAACATTTAAAAGGTATGTCATTTATCTCTTGTTAGTTAGTATGCTTGATAATTAAAACTTACAATTTTTTTTATATTATGTCTTGTTTTGTTCTAGTTTCGGGGTGAAACTAGGGAGATCTGTTTGTGTCTGCACTTACTGATTTGTCTGATAACAATGTATTCATTCATAAAGCATATATAACATCAAATAAAACAAACACACATAAACATCATATTTTACCATGGTTCACCCCCTCTGGGATACATCCACAAATATCTTCTACTTATTTATTATTCTTCATCAAAAAGGTCCTACGTTGTGCACATTACATCAAAAATACAGAAATGGTGAGGTTGACCAGTGTTGCACCAAGTTACATAGCTTGCGACCTAACCCTCGGTTACATTCCATCTATCTCCACCCTAGATCCTAAGCTATTCAACAAAACAAATACTTTGACTCCTTTGCATGCTAATCCATAGTTTTGTCACATTGATTTTCCTTTCTTCCCAATGCGCTTCTTCCTTTTCCTTCTTGTGCACTTATTTCTCGTCATTTCATGGTGCACACTGCTTCCTTGGTCCATTTTGCCTCATTTTATGTACTCTATCACGAACCTTACCCCAAAATTTTCTACTCCAATAGGCCCCCAACAATAACATGTGGCTCGTCTCGAGCCACTTAGGCAATGTTTTCCTCCTTTACATACTTCTCTGATTCTTGGAATCTTCTTGACATTTCTTCAGCACAAATTTTCAATTGTGCGCTCTTATCTACAACAAACTCTATAGTTTGTGCCATGAGATGCTCCTTCATCATCTATTCATCTTCCAACTTAATAGTTTCCATATGTCCCTCATCCATTTCTCTTAATATCTTCTTTTCATCTTCCTGCACTGGCTCCAACTAAGCCTGCCTCATCTACTTCTTTGTTTTCACAATTTTTAACTCTACATGTAAATTCTTTATCTCTTGCGCGCTCCTCAGCCTCTCCTAAATTTTCATAGATTTTTTCTTCTACTTCAACTCATGTGCGACTGTCTTGATGATCTCCTCCTTTTGTTCTAGTGCCTATAAATTTTCATCTTCTTGTAGTCTTGTCCAGATTTGTGCAGTTTTGTCGTATATTTCAAGTTCCTTAACATTATGTGCCATGTCCTCTATGTTCTATGAAACCTCCTTCTCTCGTTGTGATCACACCTCTAGTGGTGTGCTTGGTTTCAAATGTGCCATCAATTCTATTGTATGATTCTTGTAATCTTCCACTACCTGTGCCATCTTCTCAATTTTCTCCTTGGTCTCTAGGTGTGTCCCATATTATGCATTGTGTGTAATTGAATTAAAAGCTTCTTCAATGCGCTCCTCTATATGGCCAATGCACTTCTTTGTCCGGTCCTTCTCAAATTTTATTTCCTTGAGATTTATCTTCAATATGTCCTTTATATCCTTGTTCATTTGTAACTTCGATGCATCTACGCGTGGTCTAGATTGGACTTCTTGTGCATTGCTAACTTGGAATTTGTACAATTCTTTCATGGGGATCTTGGCCAAAGCCAAGTCCAAATGATAAATATCCTTTAGCTTTTTTTACATTGTATCCTCTTATAAATTCATCATATCGTGAGTGATAGGAAAAATTTCACTCCCTAACGCTATGATTTGTATTGTTTCCTGCGCTGCGACTACCTTCTCCTGAATAGTCTATTGTGTCTGCACCTTCTATTTATTTTTTGCTTCACTCAGTTGCACTTGCACTAATGTTTTCTTCATTTCTGATAATATCTTTATGATTTCCTCTCTTTTCTTCTTCATGTCATCCCATGACTCTGCTACACGGTCTTCTACTTTCACTACCACCATCTCGACATCATCTTCTGTAATAGTGAATTCTGGGACATTTTTGTGTGCCTTCATCTTTTTCCTATGTCCCCCAGTTTGCAACATTATTCTCTTATGTGGAAGAGTCTTTGTCTTCACTAACATTGTAGGTATATTTGTATGTAGGATGTCTCCTCCTCTTTGTTCCTCTTGCGTGAGAACAATTGTTTCCTTCTTGGTGCTTCCATTAGTTTTCTTCTTTGGTTGTGCTCCTGAATTGGTAAATCTAGCTCGATCTTTCTCCTACATGGATGGATTTTGGATAATATTTTGTTGTCTCATTTTTATTGTTTTTGTGCTCCCTCCAACATATTTTGTCTACTCGACTTATTTTCTAGTGGTGTTTGCTATCAAATTACTAGTTTTCTGCAACGTGCTAGCTAGCTCTAGTTGTTTCCCTTTTTTCGCCTTCTTTGGTGATATTTGGACTCGCCATTCATATATCTAGTCTATCATGGCCCATTGGACATCCTCATCGGTGACACAATATCTCATTTGTTTTAAATTCTTCTTCAAGTCCCCCTTTCCCTATATCCATACATTGTGTTGTGATACCTGAAAATTGGTTATGTCCTTGTGTTCCTCCACCGCTTCTGGTGGGACTCTCCATATCTCTACTACCTTCTCATGTATTTCCTCCAAATACATTGCAAATATTCTTGAGTTTTCCTTCCTGTCCTTTGTAGTTGAAGTGTTCCATAGTGTTGCATACTGTGTTGCACGACACTTCCCTATCCTTTGATAGAATGAACTATATTTGGGGTGTCTCCATCCTACCAAAAATATAATTATGAGTAGCCACGAATAATGGAAATCTATGCCTAAGTCCTGAGCATCCTAACAATCATCCAAAAATAAGTTTATAAAATATGAACTCTAGCTATGTATAGTCCCTTTTGTTCATTGCTCTACCATTGTTATCACCCCTATTGGTGCCTCATCCTTGTGATACTTCCTACGTAATTTTCAAGCCATTAGATTTATTTCTAAACTTATCATGGGCTCCGTGATTCTATTGATTACAATTCCTCTAGATCCTCTCACTTTTCCAAAAGTTTTCTTCATCTCTTTTGCTAATTCCTATGGATCCTCTCACCATTCCATAATTTTTCTTCATCTCTTTTGCGAAGACTTCTCCCCATCTATGGGAATACCTGTTATTTTTTAAATTAGATCTACACTTGTCGAAAATGGCCTATCCAACCACAAAATTCCCCCATGTACTAATGCCAACAACTGTTTGACGCAATTTTCCACATCTTTGTCACGTCCAAAATGTCGGATGTCCAGTAAATTCATTATCCTTGTGTTGTATAAACCTCTTATCCATTTCTTTGGATCAAGTATTAGGACTCCTGATGCACTGATCCCTTTGCTTTCCATGTATACCTACAACTCAAATTCCATAAAGTTTTTCTCGTTTTGCTACATCATGGTATGAATATATTAATTTCTCTACACATCCCATAATATTCGGGAGAATTTTCACTCCTTCACGTATGCGCGATAATATTATCACGAATTCCACCTATTTGTGTGGTGACCTATGCACCAAATGTTTCCCCTTTCCTTTTTTGATCGCAGTGGATGGACCTGCTTCTTGGTGTGCATCCTCTTCTCATTCAACATCTGATTCAGGTTCTCCTGTAATGTCCTCGACTTTAACTTGTTCCTTTGTTTGTGGATTTGTCTCTGTGGTAGGTTTCTGAACTAGATCAACCTCTTCCCTAGGCTCATCAAAATATGTTCTTTCCTCATCTTCACCATTTTTTTGATGAGGCGCTCCTAGACCCAACTGTTGCGTAGTGGGGTTTTGTTCTTGAGATGTTGAATCCACCTCCATTTTATGTAGCTCATGTTCTTCGAACGATGTTAGGATAATTGGTTCCGGTGAGGGAATCACGTCCATGTCCATGACTCCTTCCTATACATTGTGGTTTTATATTTTTGGTTTTTATTTGTACAGTGATCTGGTGTTGTTTCAGGTTCTCCTCGACATGTGACTGGGTGCTCCAACCTTGGGTGGCACCATTCTATGCATCATTAACTCTAGTGATCTGAATCAATACTGAAAACTTTAGGGAAACTTGGTCTCTCTGTGTGGTTCCTCGAATTTCTCTCTTTATCTCTTTGTCTCCTTTAAGTTACAGTGAATCTTACTTTGAAAGTTTCTTTCTTTTACAAGAGCTACTTTGCAAGTTTCCTTCTTTTACAGTGAATCTCCATTTGACTACCATTCACCATTCCTTGAAGTTTCTTTCATGTCAAATCCTTCAGCCGTACAACACCTCCATATGTGATATACTTTATCTAATATGGCCCTAGCTAATGCATTATAAGTTTCCTTGGGTGCCGCAAGTATTTATTGTCATAGAGGATAACCATATATCCTTCCTTAAAGTTCTTCTTCTTGATATTTTGTCATGCCAATCCTTATCTTTTTCTTTATGTACCTTGTTATGGAAACCAACTATAATTATGTCTTCTTCTAGTCCCATGAGTTGAGATAATCTTTCCTGTGTTGTGCCTCTTTCTGTCATGTCTGTAATATCTCCAATGCATAGACTTGGTATCAAATAATCCAAGGGAACTCATACTTCATGTCCATACAAAATCTTGAAGGGTTTCTTCCCTGTTGGGTTATTTCATGTAGTTCTATAAGCCCATAATACTATTTCTACCTTCAAATCCGAATCATCCTTATTTACATTAAAAATATTGATCAAGGCATTCTCCCATATCTTGTTAAACGCTTCAATTGTTCCATTCACCTGAGGATGATAAGGAGTACTCTTCTGATGATGTATCTCAAATTATTCTAGTATTGCTTGTATTGTACTATTGGTAAAGTGAGTCCCACTCATCAATATTTGTGAACATCCAATCTTTCTAACTACATGTTCAAATAAAAATCGGGCTATAGTCTTTGCGATGCAATCCTTCACTGGTGATGCCTCATCCCATGTGGTAGAATATTTTGTCGTTGTAATAATATATCTAGCTCATGATATTGTTGCTAGTGGATTAATTGGACCTACAAAGTCTACTACCCACTTGTCAAACACTTGCAAAGTTACTTGAGTTCTTAATGGCATCTCATCTCTCCTGGATGAATTTCCAACTCTCCGACAGACATCACAATTATGGCAGTATTCCTTTGCATCCTTGTGAATTGTTGGCCACCATAATCATGCACACAATACCTTCTTCACAATGGACTTCCCTTCATAATGTCCCCCAACAATTCCTTCATGTGCTTACGCTAAAATGATAGGTTTTTCATGCTCCATAACACATCTCCTCGAAATGTTGTCTGCACCAAGTTTATACAAATTCCCTACGATCAATTGATAGTCTGTAGCTTTGACCACTTGATTTTTCTTCTCCATGGAATTAAATTTCTTTGGTGCAAAGCCTATACTAAAAAACTCAATAATGTTAGCAAAATACTCATCAAAAATGTGTACTAAAAAAATTTGTGCATCTAGAAAGCTTTCCTCCAAGTTACTTAGTTCTTCTCCATTAGTTTTCCGAGACAGATGATCCATCCATACATTCAATCTTCCAAGATTCACTACAAATTCAAAATCAAACTCTTGAAACAGTAGTATCCTTCTGCATATTCTTCCCCCCAACACTAGATTATTGACTATATATATAAGAAAATAATGATCTTTAAACATATTGAAATGTTTCCCTAACAAATATTTTCTAAATTTCTGTAATGCATACACCATGTCGAATCCTTCCTTTTTAGTGGTATTGTAGTAACGCTCTGAATCTGGAAACTTCCATCTTACAAATGCTATAGGGTGATCTATATCACTTTATCCTCATCGTGTTAATACTTCTCCTAATTCTATTGCAAATGCATCCACATGCACATGAAATTCCTTTGACCAATATGGAAATGCTAAAATCGGCGCAGTAACCATCTTTTCTTTCAGAATATCCAAACTCTACTAGAATTCATCATTCCACTAATACCTAATGTCCTGCTTTAAAAATTTCTCCATCGGTGTAGTGATATGTGCATATCCCCTTATAAAATTCTTGTAATATCTTGTATTACCAAGTGTACTCTTCAATTGGTGTACTGACTTAGGTGGTGGTAAGTTTACTATTACAACAATTTTTGCAGGATCAACTAGAAGACCTTGTTTACACACCACATACCCTAAAAAACCACCAAAATGTGTGATGAAAATGCATTTCTTAATACTCAGTGAATTATGACACTATCTACATCTGTCTAACATTAGTAGTAGCACTTCAACATGATCCTTCAATAAACTAAACATTATATAATCATCTAAATAGACTTTCAAAAACATACGAATAAAGTCCTTAAAGGATGATACTACTACCCTTGAAAAAATGGTTGGTTCATTATTCAATCCAAATGACATTAGTGTATACTAAAATTATTCCCATTTATAGCGAATTTTGTCTTATGTCTATCTTCTGGTCCTATCCTGATCTGATAATACCCTAAAAACCCATATGTAAATGAATAAGCCTCTTGACCTCCTACATTCTTCAAAAATTCATCTGTGAATGGGGTAGGGAAAGGATCATGCAAAAAAACATCATTTAGTTTTCTCATATATACAAAGATAATGATTCCCCCTTGCTTCTTCTCCTACACCACCATAGGAATGATCCATTATGATTCTTCCACAGGTTCTATGACACCAACTACTAACATCTTGTCAATTTATGCCTTCAACTTTTGTTTATACACTAGATTTAGTCTATAAGGTCTCTGTCTTATAGGTCTAGAATCTGGTTTCAAAGGGATCTTCATCTCTCCAAGTTCTCTCGTTAAACCTTTCATCTCTGAAAACGTTGATGGGAAAAAAATATTGTACCTGGACAATAACTCTATGATTATTTCTACTGTCTGATTATCCCAACAATATCCAATGCTTGCAATCTTTGTATTTTATGCATTTCCAATGTTTACCTTTTTTATCTTCAATGGTGTAGAATAATATTCTAAATCTATCTTTGTACCTTCTACTTCCCTTTCACCTTCAAATTCTGGGATCTGTATTTTGCACGAGTTTTCTTTCGTCACATGATAACAGCGTAGAAACTATCTAACTATCTATTTCATGTTATATTCTATCACAATCTCCAAGGTTCTTCAAAATTATTTTTTGTTAGTACCTTCAGTGATGTATCTATTTCTAGGCTCTCATGCTCAAGAGAAAATGTAATCACAAAATTTTGTTTCATTTCTTCAAAAATTTTAGTTTCCCTACGATGTTCCTGTTCTACGTACCAATTCTTTGGAATTCCTTATAATGTGTGAATAAAATTGTTTGGCCATTCATTAGGTGGTATTAATATCCATTGCATCATGCACCTATCTATATGTTCTCTGTTTCGTTCAAATCCATCATATTTATTCAAAACTATGTTCTCCTTCTCTATGCCAAATCTAATTTGCAGTAACCTTTTGCAGTAAAACCAGTTGTTGATCTTATCCTTATGTGTACTCCACCAATGGGTGGGTTTATCTTTCAAATAGATATCTAATGTTGGTAATATTTTATCTTCTAAAACTTCTACCTCAAACTTTCTCAAGAATTCTTCTAAATTATTTAGACCATAAAAAGTAGGAGATTCCCTTACCTCTGTACCAACCCATCATAGTGTACACATCATTTTGGCACATCTTCGGGTAGATAATTCATGTAATCACCAATGGGTGTTCTATATGCACTAAATCTCTCAATTAAATTATCAACCCGGGGTAAGTAAACTTAGAGTTGTAGCACTATATGTGCCAAGGCATAAAATCTAGAGGAAGTATGATCTATCTAAGGGTTAGTCTACTTAAGAAATGACTATTAACTAGCAAACGCTATGAAAGAACTTTGAACTATTTACCCTAAGCAATTTTAAACAATGGATCAATGGATTATTCCTAAAGAAGACAGGAAAACCCTACTTTGAACAAGCTAACCTATTCAATATAATGAGCAACAACAAGCAAATTACTTTGACCTTTTATCTTTAAGAAAATAAGCAATCAAGCAACTAACCTATCAAAACTTATGCAACAAGTAAACTCATCAAAACTATTCATCAAGTAAACTTATCAAAATTATTCAACAAGTAAACTCTATTCTTAAGATAAAACTCATAATCATTTCTAATCTACAAAGGGAAATCTTAACCTACTTAATCAAAAGCATCATGACAGTATTCATAAATTAATCAAAATCTATTCTTAATTTGAAATAACAAAAAAATTCAAAGATGATGATTATGTCTTCGGTGCTTAATAACATCATGATGGCATCTAATGATTAGTGATAGATCAAGAGGAGTTAATTCAATATTGAATTCTATGGAGAAATGAAAAGTATGAATCAAGCAATCTAACGAAAGCTTAGCCATCATAGAAGAAACATTAACTATCTTGAAAATCCATGTGATCTATCAATTTCATACATCCATCATTGATGATAAGAAAACACTATTATACTCAATTAAAATGTACTCTTATGCTAACTCAAGTCAATTCACAAAACTATAAACTTATGATTAAAAACTTAATTCAAATTCAAACTTCTAATTAAAATCACAACTCAAATCTAAAACTGAGATTTCATAAGTTAAACTAAGCTAATCCTATTATTAAAACTCGGATTGCAAACTAGAATGCTTGTAAAAACATAATCCCAAAACAATATCTAAACTAGAATTTCATAATTAAACTGGACTTAATCTTATCTTTAAAAACTCAAATTTCAAACTAACCTGCTTGCAAAAACATAATCCAAATTCTACTTCTATCTTAGCATACTACAATAAGATTGATAAGCAAAATAGATTCAGGAAATAATAACTAAAACTGAGAATTAAATCAACTAATAAAACTTGTAATTATTAATCCATCAAAACTTGCAAAGGAAACTATGTACTATGTGTTAAACCAATACTCTGTTCTAAAGACTACTTTGTTTCAGCCTACAGAAATCCATTTAACTTTTAACATGCCAACTAAGTTAGTATCTTGCAAGCCATTCACTAAGCAATAAAAGACACAACATAATCAATAATTATCTCCTACAAGAAACTTGCAAAAGGGAAATTAAACAATTAAATGATGAACAACAAACACAACATTTAAAATGACAAAACACATACAACAGGGAAATGAAGTAAATTATAACTACACAACTGAAATATGCAGTCTATCTATCTAAGTATTCACCTAGACCACTGGTGGCCCCCCCATCAGTTCATGGCTACTCCTCAACAGGAAATTGCAAGCTCAATCAACACGGTTCTATCATTAAATTAAAAAACGCAGTCTTAACACAAGTTTGCAAAGATGTCTTAATTACACAATGAAATGTATTCTAACAATTCTTGTTTTTGGTCTGGCCACTACTGGTGGTATTTATAATGATTACAATTAGAGATTTCGACCACTGGAAGGGTCAACCTCCTCTAAAAATGGTAAATCCCATTAAATTCACTCTAACAACCTTTAGCTTCTAGAAATTGAACGGTCCACTCAACAATTAGCATAACTGCTTAATCTGAGATGTCAAGATCTTGGTAGATGGAGGCCACAAGGGGGCACAAAACCCATGTCATCAATTCTCCCAACACATGCCTCCAATGAAACAACCTCCAACTCACCTATGCTCCAAGTGTTGGATGCAGTTTCAGACGAAGTACCAGATCATGTGCTGGATGAAGTGTCGAACAAGCTATCGGATGGAAAATTACAATACAAATTCTCCCTGTGACACACAGATCACACATTGGATCCTTGTAAACATTAAATCAAACTGAATATAACTCAAAACCATTGCAAAACATCAATTGGGCATATCTATTATAAATCCATGATGATTCGATACAAAATCCTTCGAAAACTTCTTCAAAATGGTTAATAACATATATAATACTGGTACAAAAAGGATTCAATCATCATCATAAAACAATCAAAACACGAGCCCAAAATTACTCCCATGCATAAGGATGTGCATGTCCCACTGCAAACAAAAATGAATTACCCAATATGACTAGACTTGCTGAGAAGGGGATGGATTAGCTTTAGAATATTCTTTCCCTGAAGACTTTGTCTTGGTCCTCTTGTGGTGTTTCAATTGTGCACAGCCGCTATGATTGTCATTGGTTATTTTATCAACCAATTGTTGGAGGGAATTCACCTTTTCTTGTAATACTGCATTTTCGTGGTGGAGATGTCTATCCATGGTCTTCCTCTCTTCCAACTATTGCAACAACTAAACATTTTCTTGTTGTAATTTTTCAATGACTGTAGTATGATCAGATATCTTAGAGGAGGGCTTGGATCACTTGAAGTATGTAGATATTCTATCGGCTTTGGGATCTGGTGTAGGTATCTGTGAGGTAGGAGTAACATAGGATTTATGAGGGGGAATGAGTTCATATTTTACTTCTCTATTAGACTCCAACTCTTCTACAGAAACTTCCCTAAGTCTTTTATGGGGGATTTCGAGATCGAAAGATACTTGGATAGGGTCTGAAGTTCTTGGGGGTTTTTCATAAGGCTTTCCTCTTTCATTTCAGACACTTTTTCGAAAATATCCTCCTTAAACTGATTAGATCCTTTTCTATTTGTAGGGACTATAGGGAAGTCTTGTTAAATTTCCTCTTATAACTTCTTGAGTGTAGGATCAATAGATGTTGAGGGAGTTGGATAATTATCTATAGGTTTTAAGTTTTTGTTCCTGATGAGGCTGCAAGGGTATCAACAAGTTTCTTGGGGTTTTGTTCAAGTAGAGAGATAGGTTGAGTAGGAGGCTTTGGAGTCTTTAGAGAATGGGGTTTGGATGGAGTAACAGTCTCTAACCTAAGTGATTTCTTGCTAGTCTTGATTGAGATATGGGGGTTTGAAAATTGATAGACGAATTCATCCCATGTCTTCCCCTATTTTGCTAACTCAGTTATGACAAGAAATTTGATGAGGCCATGGTGGAATAGGTTTTTATGAGGATTGGCCACATAATTTTTCACTTGGGAAGACATATTCTCAAGACTTTTCAAGAAGTAAAAAGGAAAATTCAATGTCTTGTTGAATTGGAAATGAACTAATAGTCGAAAATGGAAAGATTTAAAAACAAAGTATCTACCTTCACAAGGATTAATTAGGTCATCTTTAATACATTTTCGACTATTATCTCATCACAAGGATCAATTAGGTCATATACCTAATTAGTATCACTTAGTGAAACCCTTCCCCCACTCCTAATTATTGTGACACCTCACAATAAAAAATATTGGAAACCATTCAATTCTCCCAATAGCCGAAGATTTACAACTTGTTAAGTGTAGAGATAAATTTCACATATTGGTCTGACAAGACCCTCATAATATGGCCCCACCTATAGGATAGAACATCCTACATATAGTTAAGAAGAGGTAGGCGAGAGAGTTTCAAGATAGACTCAAAGTTAATTCCTAATGGCAGATTTATGGAGTTCATTAACCTTAGCTTAACCATACATACTTCTTGTCATATTTGTTTACAAGTAATGTTGTACATCAGGACAAGTTTAATATTTAGGAAATTCTTCTTATTATTATTATTTGTCATATTAACATCCTCGCTAGGTAGAATGACCCACTTCCAGCAAGCACGTTCAGTACTCCGATAGGTTTACCTAGTTATACCATAGGCCAGTACCCGTTGCCAAAAAACCTGTTCAATATCTCGATGGGTGTTAAGTACCTATACCATATCTGCAAATACACTTCAATGAGACCAAGAATAAACCATAAACTATTCACCATAACATGAACACAAGAAATAAAAAAAACCCTTGAGGTAGGGAAACACCACGCAATGGATCCTATTATGGAAGGGATCCTCTCCTATTCACTTGCCTCTTCGAGGGGGCTTCCTCCTATTGAGCTACAACTCACAATACAATAATTTTCTTCATGTCCCATTACATTGCTTGAACCTCTTTATATAGTGCTACCATCACCTAAGAACATTCTAGAGGAGGAATCTTCTAGAAGTAGAATCTTCTAAGAAGTCCTCTTACATTTATTATATCTAACTACCCATTTATTATATCTAACTACCACAATGGGACTTATTTAATAATATAGTAGACATAGTCCACCTTACATTGAATGACCTCCACTATTATCACTATGGGCCCTCTGGGGACCCCCACTACCTCTCTAGCTACCTTACATTTCATCCCCCTTATGAAAGTGTTGTCCTCAATGCTTGATGTACAACCATATATCAGGGTCCCATGGATAAGTGTGGACCATAGTGATGAAGTAGACTAGAGAACCAGGGTCCCATTGAGAAATGGTAGCCACCATGTTGAAGTAGTCCAACCACCATTGTAAACTAGGGTCCCATGTGCAATTGCTCATGTGAACCCCACATGGAAGATATTGGCACCCAATAACCAACTGATAATGATGCTCCCAATACTGACACCTATCATGTGGATCCATATAAGAATATCCATCCACATAGTGGGAGATGATAAAAAATGAATCTGCAAGGAACAATAACATTGTAGAATATGCAAGCTGGACGTTGGTAACTAGCTCCTAATCCGGGACATTGATGTTCTCTACAGAAGGTGGAGTAGAGTCATCAAACAAAATATGGAAGTGGTTGTCATCCCAGAAATGACAACTGTCCATATACCAATCATCACAATCGGCCTCCAAATCATACCAAGCATATATTTCTTGATTATATTCATCCCTGATGTCTACCATAAGAAATCCCTCATGCATGCTATCCAATGAATCTTGAATACTATGAAAACTATCATTGAGGTAGTTTGTGAGGCCATCCAATTTGACATCCAATGTGTCATACAATTGGGATTTGAATGCTTCAGTAATTTGTAGAATTTCATTGAGGGTTTGAGAGGAAATAGCCATCTGAGCACCCTATGAACTCTTCTGTCACACAACCCTCATGAAAAACCCAAAAAATAGAACAATAAGTTACGACAGAAAATCATGGCTTTTTCTGAAAAAACCCTGCAAAACTGTTACGTTTAAAATGCTCATAACTTCACTTCCCAGACTCTGTTCCAATTTTATTTTTTTTTTAAATTGGGTGAAATTGTGAAAGGAATGCAGATCTGTAATTTTTTTGGGCAAATTCTACCTCCAGTGGCTACATAAATAAACAATTGTGCCTCCGTCCTCGAAAAAAACCATGAAAAATTGCAGATTTTAAAACTTCAATATCTTGACATCGCAAACTCCATTTCAGATGATTTTGTTTTTCAACTTGGGTGTTTTTCTAAGAGGAACTCATATATACAACCTATTTTTGCAAATTTTTCACAAAATTATACCAAAAATTTCTGGAATGTCATGACCCTCTGTTTTTTCTCCGAAAAAAAATCTACAAAAATAAAAAATATTTTCCCACAATGTCTTCCAAGGAAAGTGATATGATACCACTTGTTAAGTACCTATACCAAATATGCAAATACACTTCAATAAGACCAAGAATAAACCATAATCCATTCGCCATAACATAAACACAAGAAATAAAGAAAACCCTTGAGGTAGGGAAACACCACACAATGGATCCTATTATGGAAGGGATCCTCTCCTGTTCACTTGCCTCTTCGAGGGGGCTTCCTCCTATGGAACAACAACTCACAATACAATAATTATCTTCATGTCCCATTACATTGCTTGAACCCCTTTATATAGTTCTATCATCACCTAAGAACATTCTAGAGGAGGAATCTTCTAGAATTAGAACCTTCTAAGAAGTCCTCTTACATTTATTATATCTAACTACCCATTTATTATATCTAACTACCATAATGGGCCTTATTTAATAATATAGTGGACCTATTCCACCTTACATTGAATGACCTCCACTATTATCACTATGGGTCCTCTGGGGCCCCCCACTACCTCTCTAGCTACCTTACAACGGGTTAGCCTCTTACACCCTAAAAGACAGGCCCTCCATCTTTTAAGATTTTAATATAAGATTTCTTTGTGCAAGAAGATGGGGGCACAACTCTGAAAAAACTTTTCTTTTCTTCTTTTCTTTTTTAGATTGGGA
This sequence comes from Picea mariana, assembly GCA_032191745.1. Taxonomy (NCBI): domain Eukaryota; kingdom Viridiplantae; phylum Streptophyta; class Pinopsida; order Pinales; family Pinaceae; genus Picea; species Picea mariana. The sequence continues at coordinate 26,617 of JASDQU011102247.1, read as the reverse complement.
TGGTATTTATGTTAGAGGATGACTTTCCTTTATGTGTTCCTTATAGATTTCCCTCATGTAAGGGGTACTTAATCGGATTTAGCTTATATAAATATATGATATAATCAAGCATTTTTAGTGTGTAGTGGATGGTACCATTGGGAAAGAAAAGAAAGGTATCTTTAGGCTCAACTAACTTTCTTCAGTTTTTTAAGTTATTGTGATGTTTCCATGGCTAACCGCTAATCAAAACTCCTTGTTACTCTTTAATAAAGATACTTTACTCACTTACTCAGAGTTCTTGGGGAAACTGTATGAGTAACCTCTAAGTTTGATGGTTAAGATATCACTTCCTTTTATACTCTAGTGGTGAAGGTTTAAGAGAAGGTTCTATTAAATATGCCTTGAGAAAATGAAGATTGAAATCTTTACAAAAAGGTGGCTAATTACTGCAATTCATTATTCAATTGATTCTTAACAAACAACAAAATTTAAATATAGCAATAATTTTGAAGAAAAATGCTTCCTTTATATCCCTTTGAAACTGCCTACTCCTCGTGAAATAATTACCTACATAAATCTCTATAATTTGTTATCAACATACTTCAAAATTATTTACATATGTACAGTCAAAAATTAAAAAAAACATTCAAGAACAAGGGGGATCTTCCCCATCTACTAAGGCCAATGCCTTGTCATTTGACATGACCTATAGAAATTATTCTTTGGAAATGAGTTTGTGATAAAGTTTGAGTCAGTGTCCATTTACTACAAAGGAGACTTTTCCATTGTAAATTGTGTTGATTTTCATAGCCCCATTGTCATACACAGTGACTACCTCGTAAGGACCCAACCACTGGGTGGTAAATTTTCCTTTCAATGTTTTAAATCAGGAGTGAAACAACAAAGCCCATTCACCAGGTTGGAAGTGTTTCTTCTTAATAAACTTGTCATTCCACTTGCTCCTCTGGTTTTGGACTAATATTGTTCATTGGATAGCATATTGCATGATCTCATTCAACTCGTTTAATTGTAGGGATCGTTGTTTTGAGCCTCATCTAAGTTTAATCCCAATTCCGCGGCAATACAAAAGGTCCTTACTTGGAATTCTATTGGTAGAGGTGCTTGTTTCACATACACTAGCTTGTAAGGGGTATTCGCAATGGTGTTTCTCCAGGTGGTACGATATGCCCACAAAGCCTTTGGAAGCCTATCAGTCAGACCCTAATGATGCAATTGAACATTATTGGGTAAGATAGCTTCCATAACTTTGTTTGTGGACTTAACTTGACCATTATCTTGTGGGTGGTATGGAGAAGACTTGTAGTGTTGGATCCCATATTTCTCCGTTAGTTCTCTCATCAACTTGGAAGTGACTTGAGTGCCTTGGTCTGTAACAATTTCATGAGGAACACCAAAGCGGGTAAATATGTCTTCATAAATGAATTTGACAATGGATTTTTCGGTAGCCCTGAATATGACTTTTGCCTCTACCCACTTGGTGACATAATTTGTACAAACCAAAATATAATTTTTCTTACAAGACATGGGTGAAATTGGTCCTACAAATTCAAGGGCCCATTTCTCGAAAGGTTCTATAATAATTTGGGCACACAAGGGCATTTCATCAACTAACATGGGTCTTCCTATCCTTTGACAACTATCACAACTCTTCACATACTTGGAAACATCCTTAAAAATTCTAGGCCAATAGTAACCTTAATGTAACACGTTATATGTTGTATGTTTGTCAGAAAAATGGCCACCACATGGTTGATCATGAAAACTTCATAGGATTTATGGTATCTCATATTCTTGAAAAAATCTATGAATAATCAAGTCTGGACTAGTATGAAAAAGGCCATGGGCAACCCAAGAGTAGTTGGCACTTTACGTAATAATTCTATGCTTTTCAGAAGGTGAAAAATGAGATGGTAATGTCCTAGTGATATTGAATTCTTGCAATAGCAGGAGCCACCTAGTCACTTGGCCATTAGTTATGGGTTTATTCATGAGAAATCTAATGGCAGAGTGATCTGTATGTACAAATACTTCAGAACCTGTGATGTAGTGGAGAAACTTTTTGATAGCATGAACTACTTCAAATAATTCCTTTTCAGTAACTGTATAGTTTAACTCGGCAGAGAACAATTTCTTTCTCACAAAATAAATGAAATAGGATTGTTGGTCTTCTTTATTCCCTAATACTCCTCCTATTGTAGTGTAGGAGGCATCGATGGATATGTGAAATGTGAGAGCCCAATTGGACCCCCTATGAATTGGTGTCACAGACAACTTAGCTTTCAAGGTTTCAAAGGTGGCTTGACACTGCTTAGACCAAATAAAATCAACATCTTTTATTAACAATCCAAACATGGGTGCAACAATCTTTGTGAATTTTTCAATAAATTGCCAATAATATCCGGCATGTCCAAGAAATCTTCTCACCTCTTTTTGAGTCTTGGGGGGTTGGAAGTTTGATGATGACCTCAATCTTAGAAGGATTGAATTTAATCCCTACATATGAAACGTGATGTCCTAGAACCACTCCTTCAGTCAACAACATTTTACATTTTTCATGACTTAAGGACATGTTCATTTGTTAGCATCTGATAAGGACTTTTTCTAAGTTATGTAAGGCTTCCTAGTAAGCATTTCCATATATTATGAATTCATCCATGTATACCTCCACAAAATCATGAATAAGATCAACAAATATCCCTATTACTTCTCGTTGAAATGTGGTAGGAGCATTACACAATCCAAATGGTAAGACCCTATAGGCATAGGTGCCCCAAGGAAAAGTGAAGGTAGTATTTTCCTGATCCTAAGGTACTATGAGAATTTGATTGTACTTGTTATATACATCTAAAAAGGAGAAATATTTCTTTCTTGACAGGGTATCCAAGACTTGGTCAATGAAAGGAAGAGGAAAATAATCCTTCAGAGTGGCCTTGTCAAGCTCTCGAAAATCGACACAAATTGTCCATTTCCTGGTTACTTTCTTTGGATCCACTACAAGCAGGGATACCCATTTACTATCGGAGATGGGATAGATAAATCCAACATTTAATAACTTTTGGATCTCCTCTTTTACTATATCCTTGAGTGTTGGGTTCATCCTTTTCCGTGGTTTCCTAACAAGTGTTACTTCCCCCTGGGTATATATGTGATAAATGCATATGTCAGGGTGCATAGCCTTCATGTCAGTGTATTCCCAGGCAAATTCCCCTAATTTTTCTTTAAGGACACTTACTAACTACTTTTGTTGGTCTACATCTAGCCCATAATTTATATGTAGGAATTTCCCTAGGCTAATATCATAGGGCATGGTGTAAGATGTGGCAAACTAATCTATATCAAAGATAAAATATGTCAAAGACAAAATCAATGGGTCCAACTATTCTGGAAATTATTCCCCAAACATGTACTCAAATTGGGGAAACGATTGTGTAAAATCAACACACATGATAGCAAAAATAAATTGGTTTAGCACATTTTCCGTTGTGTGCTCTTGAAGTGCCTAGGAATGATCACCTAGAAACACGGGTTTTTCCCAATCCTCATTCTTGTATGGACATTCAATCCACCATAAATTCTCCATGATAGGTTGATAAGGTGGATATATGGTAAGATTTTGTATAGAGAGTCCATTTGATATGGTCATTTCTCCCTTTCTACAGCCAATAAATGCATTTGTTGTGGTCAATCGAGGTCTTCCCAAAATAACGAGATTCCCTTTGGTAGGATTATTTGAGTGGATGACAAGAAAGTCTACTGGGTACTCCCATGAGGATAAAGTAACTATGATATCATCCAAAATTGCTTCAGGGATAACCTTTGTCTTATCTACTAATTCCAAAATAGTTTGGGTAGGTTTAAGAAGAGGTTTTAGCTGTAATTCCTCCAAGGTAGTAACAGTCATAACATTGATGGTTTCCCATAGGTCTATGAGAGCGTTTCTGATGGAAACCTCATTAATGGTCAATGGTTATGCTTCCTTCATGGATTCTGAATACAAAATTATTGACCACCTTACTGTAGATAGGAATATCCTTAATGGATTGAAATAAAGGAATTTTGACAGAAATATTCTTCAATTCATTCAAGATGTCAAATTTCGGTCAGGTGGTAGGCTTCTCGATCACTAATTTTTATGGATAAGGAGGGGCCTTCGCAATTTGTGAAGGCTCATTTTGGGGAAGCTTGGGTTCTTGGTCCTTAGGAATGATAACATATTCCCACCTAGTGTCATCTGAGGGTTGTTTGGGGGTTTCCTCTTCTTCTTCTTCCTGGATGACTACTGAAGGCTTCTGCCTATCCATAGATTTTCCCGACCTTAATTGAATTTCCTGCAATGGAACAAGAGAAATAACATATGCCAGGAAGGCCTACATCTCAACATTGTGAAGAAGTTGAGTGTGCTTATTATTGGTATTGGGCACTGGTTGTGGCAGTAATAATGTCAGTCTTGGGGAGATTTCATTCTGGTATTGTTATGGTTGTTATGGAATAGGAGGTAAAGGTTGTGGAACAAAACCTGGCAGAAGCTGCAGGATGTTTGGTGGAAACTGAGGGTAAGGATGGTTGGGAATAGGGACAGGTAGAGCTTGAAGGTTTCCTTGGTTATTCCCTCCTCTCCATACTTCAAGACAAGGATGGTGATACTGTGTAAACTAGTTTTTCCAAGTCGGTGAGTTCCACTGTTATGGTTGTTGATAATAGGATGGAACTTGAGGCTGTAGATCCAGGTATGTAGGTTGATTCCTAGGCTGCCATGGAATCCTAGGTGCATAAGAGGACTCCCCAGGATCCCCACTTCTATATATGAATAACAAACCATATAATGATGGGAACATTTCAGTTGAGTGGTCCATAGTGCAGAAGCCACAAACTAAAATATTATCTAATGGGCATTCCCTTCAGGAATGCTTCCTCCTGGATCTTGGGCAAAATATGCTCATTGCTTCATTTTTCTCCTCCTATTTATTTTTAATATTTAGGGTGTCCAATTGGGAACCTATTGTGCTTAAGATATTCATTTTGAAGTTCTCTACGAGGTTTCCTATCTCTACCATTGTGATACCACAAGAACTAACTGGCTTTAAGTTTCTACTATAAGGATCTCAAACATTCTTCCCTGTTTTAGCTCTACTCCTTAAGTAATTCTTACACATTTCACATATTTCGACAAATGGTTTATGGGAGATGTCACCTGATGCCATCATCTTAAGTATCTCTAGGTATTCCTCTGAAATCCCCTTAAGGAAAGTATCCCTGATTGTATCATATGGAAGGTCATGGTACTTTAATTTCTGTGAGTTATAAGCAAATTGTTCCATATAATCCTCAAGATTCTCGTCCTCTAACTGTTGGATTTGAAAATATCATTACGAGAATCCTTGGAATTGCAGTAGTCTTGGTATTTCTTAAGAAATATATATTTCATGGCTTCCCAAGACCTAATACTGAACTCTCCCAAGCCCATGAACCATATTAGTGCAAAGTCCTTGAGGGTGGCAGGAAAGAGTTTTAGTTTATGGGCATCTTTTAAGTAATTATAGCTCCTACACAACATGTCAAACTCAAATAGGAAGGTATCTGAGTCTTCACTACTTTTACCATAAAAGGTGGACAGTGCCGAGAGGGGATTGTTTTTCATATTGACATTTTTTGTGATGTCCAGAATTGGAAACCCACTGGTGGTTTTAGTTTGGTTTCCAACTTCTTCTCCCTCCTCGTGTCTTACATTGTTGTGATCCTCCTGATCATCTAGACTAGTTTCGTTTCCAAAAATGGTTTTATCCTTGAAGAGAGAAAAGTTTCCCAAGGTTCTTTTCTAAGAAAGGTATCCCTTTTATGGAAAGGTCTTCCTACTGCTTGGATGTCTGGGACTCTACTCAAGCCGGTTGACACTATTGGTGCCAAAGTTTATGTTTCAAATTGGGAAATAATTATATTAGCTGAACTACCAAACAAAGTATTCACGTGTTCATTGTCTATGATGTCTACAAAGTTAGGGTCTCCTGATGGTGGTGAGAAAACAAAGGTTGTGTTGGTTGGTTCTACGAAAGGCTCAAGTGGTCTTGCGTCCTGTCCCACTATTACTGATGCTTCAATTTTATATTCTATAGTTCTCTTTGTTTTGATCTCTTCAGAGACTACTTTAACTCTTTGTGTTGATCTAACCCCTACTTTTCGATATCGATCTGCAGATTTTATGAGTGGAGTGTTCCTTCCCCAAAAAAGGTCAGAAGGAACCTTGGTCGAAAATCTTGGTTTAGTTTTAATGCATCTGCCCTTTGAGTCCCTAGGTTTGTTCATGAAAGAAAATAAAAAGAAAAACTACCATTGGGTTTGGGGGAACCTGCTATAAGAGATGTGCAGGTTCTTACCTCTTGTCTTAAAGTTCCCCTGCCACCAAACTAATTCTAAAGTTCATAAATGATCTATTTCCTAACTATTTCCAACCTTAAGACAACTCCCCGGCAATAATGCCAAAAATGATGGGTGTTCTATATGCACTAAATCCCTCAACTAAATTGTCAACCCAGGGTAAGTAAACTTAGAGTTGTCGAAGTATATGTGACAAGGCAGAAAATCTAGAGGAAGTATGATCTAAGGAGATGGTCTAACTAAGGGTTAATCTACTTAAGCAATCACTATTAATTAGCAAACCCTATGAAAGAACTTTGAACTATTTACCCTAAGTAACTTTAAACAATCGATCGATGGATATTCCTAAAGAAGCAAAGGAAACCCTACATTGAACAAGTTAACCTATTCAATATAATGAGAAACAACAAGTAAATTACTTTGATCTTTTATCTTTAAGAAAATAAGAAATTAAGCAACTAACCTATCAAAAATTATGCAACAAGTAAGCTCATCAAAACTATTCAGCAAGTAAACTTATAAAAACTATTCATCAAGTAAACTATATTCTTAAGATAAAAATCATAATCATTTCTAATCTACAAAGGGAAATCTTAACCTACTTAATCAAAATCATCATGACAGTATTCAAAAATTAATCAAAAACTATTCTTAATATGGAATAACAAGAAACTTCAATGATGATGATTATATCTTTGGTGCCTAATAACATCATGATGGCATCTAATGATTAGTGATAGATCAACATGAATTAATTCAATATTGACTTCTATAGAGAAATGAAAAGTATCAATCAACCAATGTAACGGAAGCTTAGCCATCATAGAAGAAACATTAGGTATCCTAAAAATCCACGTGATCTCTCAATCTCATACATCAATCATCGATGATAAGAAAACACTATTATACTTAATTCAAATGTACTCTTATGCTAACTCAAGTCAATTCACAAAACTATTAACTTATGATTAAAAACTTAAGTCAAATTCAAACCTCGAATTAAAATCACAATTCAAATCTAAAATTGATATTTCATAAGTTAAACTAAGATAATCCTATTATTAAAGCTCAGATTGCAAACTAGAATGCTTGTAAAAACACAATCGCAAAACAATATCTAAACTAGAATTTCATAATTAAATTGGACTTAATCCTATCCTTAAAAACTCAAATTTCAAACTAACATGCTTGTAAAAACATAATCCAAATTCTACTTCTATCTTAGCATACTACAACAAGATTGATAAGAAAAATAGATTCAGGAAAGCATAACTAACACTGAGAATCGAATCAACTAATACAACTTGTAATTATTAATCCATCGAAACTTGCAAAAGGAACTATGTACTTTGTGTTAAACTAATATTTTTTTCTAAAGACTACTTGGTTTCAACCTACAGAAATCAATTTAACATTTAACATGCGAACTAAGTTAGTATCTTGGAAGCCATTCACTAATCAATAAAAGACACAACATAATAAACAACTATCTCCTACAAGCAACTTGCAAAAGGGAAATTAAACAATTAAATGATGAACAACAAACACAACATTTAAAATAACAAAACACATACAACAGGGAAATGAAGTAAAATATAACTACACAATTGAAATACACAATTTATCTATCTAAGTATTCACCAAGACCATTGGTGGGGCCCCTAGTAGGTTGTGGCTACTCCTCAACAACAAATCCCAAGCTCAATCAACATGGTTCTGTCATTAAATTAAAAAACGTAGTCTTAACACAAGTTTGCAGAGATGTCTTAATTACACAACGAAATGTATTATACAAATTTTAATTTTTGGTTTGGCCACTACTGGTGGTATTTATAATGATTACAATTCAAGAGGTCAACCACTGGAAGGGTTGACCTCCTCTAAAAATGGTAAATCACATTAAATGAGATCTAACAACCTTTAGCTTCTAGAAACTAAACGAGCCACTCAATGATTAACATAACTACTTAATCCAAGATGTCAAGAGCTTAGTAGTTGGAGGCCATGAGGGGGAACAAAACCCAGGTCACTGATTCATCCATCACAGGCCGCCAATGCAATAACCACCAACTCACCTATGCTCCAAGTGTTGGATGTAGTGCCGAATGAAGTACCAGATCAGGTGCTAGATGAAGTGTCGAACGAGCTACCAGATGAAAATTTACATTGTGAATTCTCCATGTGACACACAGATCATGCATTAGATCCTTATAAACATTAAATCTAATTGAATCTAACTCAAAACCATTGCAAAACATCAATTGTGCATACCTATTATAAATCCATGATGATTCGATACAAAATCCTTTGAAAAATTCTTCAAAATGGTTAATAACATATATAATAGCAATACAAAAAGGATTCAATCATCATCATAAAACAATCAAAACATGAGCCCAAAAATCACTACTTCCAATTCTCCACCTTTATGTCAAAGTCTGGTGCACAAGAACTTTTATCATTCAAAAATTTACACATGACCCCAAAAAGTTTCTTAAGTTACATACTTTCTCTGGAGGCTTCTCTTTACTAGTATGATAAAATAATGGAGGTATGTCATACACTGGTATATCATCTAGTGGATTTTTTCCTAAATTTGATGCAATATTCTCCTTCAAAATCGCGTGTATGGCCTATTTGAATGTCTCCTTCTCTTTGCGAGCATCAAAATTTTGTTCACACGTTGTATTCTTCCTGACCCATTGGTACTGATCCTGGTCCTTCTTTGTTGCATCTTCTCCTATCTTGGCTCCACCTCTAGTAACTATGTTGATCTTATTCCCATGATCTTCTCTATTTTCTATAGCAATCCATTGGAAATTTTGGTTGTTTTGGTTCCTCTTATCCTATATCTTTTTCAATAGTGTAAAAAAGTCTTATGTCTCATGCTTTGTTGCACAAAAATGCATACATGTCATAGGTGGTTGTGGAAAATATCTTTCATATTGTCCATGTTTTCGATAATCCTGACAAACTATTCTTCCTTGAAATCCTCGAAATCCTCTTCCTCCACGACCACCTCCTCTATAGCCTCTTTTGTTACTCTGATTATCTCTACACGATGTATTATACTAATGTCCTTGATTGTACTCTCGTGGCACTGCACATGACTACACATTGTTATACTGCGGTGGTGCCCAAAATTGTTGTGCATTATTATACTCTAGTTGTTCTTGAAACTACTACACAATATTATACTATGGCTTCTATGTAGGTTTTGTTGTCATTAAATACTACCCTATATGCATCATTAAGGACTTCCCTATTGTAGGACATCATTAAAGAATTCCCTCTTTTTCTTATTGATCTTATACTGGTAGGGTCATCTTCTACACGTCACTCTTGCTTTCCTTATTATTTCATTGGTATGTTCCTCATCCATCATTATGGGATCCATTTCTTCCTTCTTATGGCCTCCATCCAGAGCCCTCTCCATATATCATATATTCCTTAGTGCTTCCCCCATGTGCCCCATGCATGAAGATTTATTTAGCTATTTGATTCCATGGTCATCACGCCTTTATAATGCAATAATATCTTGATCGACATGTATAGAGACCTAATGTACCTTCCTCTTGGTCCCTTCAATTAATCTCTCTTTGTAGCAGTATATGACTTCGTTGTATGGACTTCAAATTTAATAATAAGCCTAGCAATAATATTGTCTAACCAAATATAAACTACACCCATGAATTTATTAGTGACCCTTTCCAATCGTGCAATGTTCTCAGCAGTCCACTCTACTAGACTTATCTGATTAGTCAGATCCGTATCCTTCAACCTAAACATCTAGTCCTGTAATAACTCTAGAAAATAATAGAAATATGTCTCATGCAAAAAGGTAAAAATATACCTTTGCGGATACTAGTGCAGTGTATGCATACAGCTTCTATTATCTTTCTGCATGAACTCAAGTTGCTTTGTCTCGAACCATATTTCAATCTCTTTATTTGTATGGTTCCATGGCCTAAACATCCCTTTATACCACTGCATTTTCTTCACTAAACTTCTCATCATATCCCTTCCAGGATGTTCTTCTAAGTTCCAGCTGAAAACATAACCATTTTTTGGATGTTTGGGCTCACTCGAGTTCTACCATAGTTCTCCAACAAAACCCTAGAAACCATCAGCCCCTCCAGTAAACTAGAAGGAAACACTGCACACATAGTGCACAACATAGTCTCACCGAATATGGATTATGGGTGATTTCATGGCACAAGTGTATACAATCATGGAATGGATGGAACTCATGGGAATTTTAGAAATATCATTTACTTAATCTTCTTCTACTTCAACATGCACTCTACCATAACATTCATCATATCTACTATTTTATCCATTCAATAAAATTTATTATACATAAAACATCATATTATTCTATTGTGTGTTGTAAATAAACTTCAACATATTCATCAAGCATATAACACATCATATAATACACAAAGATAAACACCATGTTTTACCATGGTTCATCCCCCCTTGGGCTATGTCCAAAAAGATCTTTTATTTATTTATTATTATTCATCAAAAAGGTCATGTGTTGCATGCATTACATCAAAAGTATAGAAATGGTGAGGTTGAATAGTGTCACACCAAGCTCCACAGCTTGTGACCTAATCCTCAATTAGAGTCCATATAACTCCACCTTATCTCCTCAGTTATTAGAAAAAGCAGATACTTTGACTCAAAATTCAAAAAGGTGCTCAAAGTACTTATCTCATACAAAAGTGATAATAATGATTGACACCTCTAGCGACCTCATACATCCTCTATTTTTATTACAAAAGTGGTTAAAAAACCTTACACTATACTTCAAAACCCTAATTCTAAGTGGACTCGGCTTGTCCACATTCTAACTTCCTTCGTGCGTTAATCCACAATTTTGTCACATTAATTTTCCTTTCTTCCCAACATGTTTCTTCCTTTTCCTTCTTGTGCACTACGTTCTCCTCATTTCCTAGCATGCATTTCTTCCTTGGTCCATTCTGCCTCGTTGGTTGTGTCATATCTCGAACCTTACCCCAAAATTGTCTGCTCAAACAAATGGATCTCTAGAAATATTTATGTCACTTTGATTGTTGCACTAGAGGATTGTCGAATGTTGCTACTAGAATCCAAACTCTAAAAGGATTTTTCGAAGCCACAAGGTTTTTTGACTTGCATTAATTGTTTCTTAGTACTCTACTTTTTCTAAAGAAAGAGAAATAGATTTTTGTTTCTTACAATTCCAAGTGATAGGTCCAGGACCAAGGCTGAAACCATAACCTACAATAGACTTATGATCATCATGGTCACCAACCCAATCTAAATCAGTCAAACAAACCAACAAATGAGTCCCCCTATAACTATAATGTATCCCAAAATGAATTGTACCCTAGACATATTGAATTATCCTTTTAGATTCTTTCCAATGGATTTCATGGGGTGTTTTCATATACCAGGAAACAAGACCAACAACAAAGGAAATATAAAGATGAGTATGAGTCAAATATAAGAGGCTACCAACTAACTGATCGTACAAGTGGCAACAAGTTTTACTCGAGAATGGAAGGGAGAAGGTGTTGGTTTAGAATCATCCATGCGAAAGTGGTGAAGAAGGTCATAAGCATACTTAGACTCAGAAAGAAAAACTCCTTTCTTCATTTGCAAAACTTGAAGGAAAAGGAAATAATGAAAATAGCCTAAGTATGTCATTTAAATTTTCTTTTTAATGTTCGTTTTCACATGAGTTAAAAGTTTAGGGTAAGTACTAGTGAGGATAAAGGTCATCAGCATAAAGAATAAAAAATATGAGATGGATTTATACTTTCTTGATATAGACATTAGGGCACTACTACATATGACCAAATTTTCCATGGTTTTTCATTGCTATTGCCACACATATATGTCGCACTTTCCACGAAATCAAAGACTCTTTTTCATGGAACTTTTTTTGTCACTATATCCACAAACCAGTTATTCATGGAAACAATGATGAAATAATCCCTCCACATGTCATTATCATCAAGATAGGTTTACCTTAAAAATCCTGGGAATAGCGATGAAACTTTGTTGCAATAGGGATGAAAAACCATGCCAAAGTAAAAAGCTTACCAACAGATTACGACGCAGATGCCATACGTGCGACGCAAAATTGTGGAATGTTGCGACAAAAAAGCATTGCAATAGCGACAAAAACTTTTTGTAGAGAAAAAATGTACAACACAGATGCTATATATGCGACACAAAACCATAAAAAAGTGAGAAGAACTTTCATTGATATTGCCATGCTTACTAAAACCTAATCATTACCTTTCGACGAACTTTCGTCGATATTTCCATGCTTAATAAAAACCTAATCATTACCTTGCGACGAACTTTTGTCGATATTGCCACGCCTCCTATAGGTTTAAAAAACAAATCTACACAAGTAGCTAGATGTTGGGATTCATGAGTTCTTCGAAAACAATGGATTTAACCATGGGAGTGGATGGGGGACATGTAACGACCCTGCTTAAATAGGTGTATATGATAATTAAATATAATTAATTTAATAATATAATTGTCCTAAAAGATTAGCTAAACTTTAATTATTTCTTAAAATAACATTTACTAATTAATTATTATTAATTAGTTATTCATGATTGTTAATGATTAATTTAAGTATTAATTAATTCATTAATCAATAAGGTAAATAAATAAAAGAAGGATAATAAATTATATTATTAAATTAATTTACGTACCCGATACGGGATAACATATTAACTACAAGGGATAAGATATTAAATAAAGGGGATAAGGGGCATTAACAGGAAGGGATAAGGAGGTAATAAATGAGTTAGGTAGGGAGTAAATGAGGGGAGGAGTCGGTGAAGGAGGGATAAGGAAGGGAAGGAGTTTGACAGGAGGCATTCTACGGAGGTTGGGGCGATGAATTTTGGGGAGCAGTGTTTTGCAGAGAAAAGTGAAGTTATGGAG
>JASDQU011102247.1:2567-13185 GCA_032191745.1 Picea mariana | reverse complement strand
ATTATTAATTAGTTATTCATGATTGTTAATGATTAATTTAAGTATTAATTAATTCATTAATTAATAAGGTAAATAAATAAAAGAAGGATAATAAATTATATTATTAAATTAATTTATGTACCCGATATGGGATAACATATTAACTACAAGGGATAAGATATTAAATAAAGGGGATAAGGGGCATTAACGAGAAGGGATAAGGAGGTAATAAATGAGTTAGGTAGGGAGTAAATGAGGGGAGGAGTTGGTGAAGGAGGGATAAGGAAGGGAAGGAGTTTGATGGGAGGCATTCTACGGAGGTTGGGGGGATGAATTTTGGGGAGCAGTGTTTTGCAAAGAAAAGTGAAGTTATGGAGTAGGATTGATACAGTGCACCGGAGTTGCTGGGGGTTTTGGGCACAGGGGCCATGATATCCGTTGATATCCTGGAGCTAGGGAGCTACCTAGTTGGCAGAGAGGAACGGTTTTGGACAGTGTTTTGCAAAAGCGGTCAAGGAGGCAAGTAGAGGACAAATGAAGGTTATTAGCATTAGGTTAAGGTATTATTTCAAATCATGCATTGTTTTAAACTGTTAAAATTTTTTATTATGTGTTGATAAATTTATAAATTCTTAGGTGCTCAATTAAAATAATTATCCAATTTTGTTTACGTAAATTCCATTCGGCCCCTTACAGGACATAATTAGAATTAGGGTAATAGGGATCTATGGAATTAAGTGGATCATCTCCCACCATGATTGTGTACAATTGATTAATAAATGGGAAGAACAATACATGAGATAGAGTAGTGATAATATGGTAAATTGTGAGCTTTATATCCATGGTGAAAATATAGTAGGTTGTGCCTACATTGGGATCAATATTGTCACTTCGTTTGGAGCCAATTCTAGCACAAACATGAGATATGAAAATCAAGGACCCATATATCAAGATTTATAGTGAGCATGAAGGTGTGATGTACTATGAAAGAAAGGATACTTTAAATATGTAATTAAGGTGATGCAAGAAGCTATTCATGCTAGAAACATAGTTACTATGAATGTAAGAAATAGAAAAGCTTCCATAATTCGGCCACTAAGCCAATGCATGATTCTACTAGTATATATAGTGGAAGATGAAGTCAAAGAATTTTTGAAAAGTTTTCTATAGATAATAGACAATGATAATTCCACAACAAAGTTAAGGGAGGTCCTTAGGCCAATTTTTTAGTCACAAATAGAGGCACAAGATAGGCTCATAAACCATGTCCAGTGAACAAGGTACGGAAAATAATTTATCTTAAATTCATTGATTCAATGATATGAAGTGTGAGAATTTATGCTCAACTTCGGATTGGATGTTAACATCCTACCGAAGTAATCATGGGAACTCATGGGATGACCAAATTGGGTCCACTTGTTGATCTAGTGGTAGTTGGTGAACCAATCACACATTTTCCCCATTGTCAAATTGGTGAGATGGAATTTTATCTTGATTGTGTGAATATTTATGCTTACTTTGAGTTCATTGACATAGTAGATGACAAATATCCATACCTAGTATTGTAATGGATTGATTAGGAATTTGATAATGATGTCATTTGATAAGAAGGGTTATTGGATGGTATATCCATTGGATATAATGTAGGTAAATACATTTGTTAAATAGATAGAAGAAGTATTGGTTGACTAGGATAGTTGGAAGACTCCATTAATCTCACCATAGAATAGTTGGAAGACTCCATTAATCTCAATCTCATGACCTTTGGCCCAAGTAATGCACCAATTATGTTCTCTAGAATCATGTTTTTTATGTTCAATGAGTATATCCATAATTTCGTTGAGCTATATTTTAAATTATTGGTAATGTATATCTAGCTAAAGGGTCACATGGCTAAACTAATGTTGGTGATGGAAAGACATTGATTGATCTAGTTGTACCTAAATAATAAGAATTTCACTTTCTTCACCCTATTCTCTTGGATCATATTATCTACAATGAAGGATGTTTAGTCAAACTAATGAAAATCATGGTAATTTTAGAATATGTATGCACTAGAGAATGTCCCTGTGTTATGGTCATGTGGGGTATTACCATATATTTATCATGGGGCATGCTCAAGTAATAATGCAAACGGAGGAACTACTATGAAAAGGTGTTCCATTTGTATGGATTGTATAATTTGAAAAGGGTTTTTCCAAGTTAAAACGGTGGATGTTTATGGCTCCAATTCTTGTTTTTCCCAATTGGTCAAAATTTTTCCATATCCATGTGGATTCCACTACCATTTCATTGGGAGCATGTTGGCATAGCTAGGGGAACACATGCTACACCATTGAAGGTAATTTTCTAGAAAAATATTGTAATTACACAACCATGAAAGGAAAAGGCCTGGTGATGGCATATGTGCTACAAAATTTCAAGTATTATCTTCTGGACCAATCCTTCAAGTTGTCCATTGATAATTTAGTGGTCAAGTATTTGGTTAACAATACAATGTTGGAAGGTTAATTCTATCGATGTTTTCTACTATTTTAAGAGTTTGATTTTGAAGTGGTGGTTAAGATAGGTAGATAAAAGGTGGGACCTAATCACCTCTCGAAAATCGAGAATTGGAACAATGTTGGGATAGTTCATAAAGTGTTGAATGTAAATATATTTTTCATGGAAGTAGTTTTTGAATTCTTCACTAATATTTCCAACTTCAAATATAAATCTCCATGCACTAGAAGAATATGGTGATAGTAAATATAGATAGCTCATAATTAAGGATACAAATTATTAGTTAATCATACGGTAGTTGCACGCATTAGTAATGGATGGGATTCTTGACTACTATGTGTTGGATCATGAATGATAGGTGTTGCTGTAGGAATCCCATGATGGACATAGAAACATACATTACAGTGAGAAGAAACAACAATCACAATATAAATTACAATGAGACATGTTGGATGCAAGTATCATTCAATTCAAGTCTATAGTGCACTCTCCACTCCATTATTCATATTATTATCTTCATTCACTCCTATCAATACATATTCTCCCTGTATCTTCTATCCTTTGTTTACTTAGGGTTCATATATATGTGTGTGTGTGTGTGTGTGGTTAAGATTTTGTACTAAAAAATTGTTATATTTGCATTGGTCAGTGTAAGAATACAAAAAAAAAGGTTTTTCCCACAGTCTATGATTCATACTTTGTTAAAACAATTGATGCTTGTCTACCAAAAATGAAATTCTATCCTTTCATGAGGATTGTGAACTTTTACTAGTATAAAGCCTACTTTAAAAAACATGTCAAAACCCTTACCTTATCATTGTCCTTTGACCAAATCCAAGCAAATAAACATGCATTTAGATATGTAAAATACTCTATAAAAAACTTAAGTGGTCGCATACCTTAATGTGATTCTATTTGTTTCGATAATAGGTTATTCTCTACTTAATAGGGCCAACCACATGAAGGTGGAAGCTCATATGGCCCCTCCCCCCCCCTCACATTGCTC
The DNA here is from genome assembly GCA_032191745.1 of Picea mariana. Taxonomy (NCBI): domain Eukaryota; kingdom Viridiplantae; phylum Streptophyta; class Pinopsida; order Pinales; family Pinaceae; genus Picea; species Picea mariana. Next base: position 9,698 of record JASDQU011102247.1, on the reverse strand, counting down.
TCAATTCCCCATGCCCAACAAATGATTTTGTTTATATAGAAAACATATAGATATTATTGCATAAATAGGATAGTCATGAAAACATATGAACATCTAAACATTGAAGAATATGAACATATAAACATCGATAAACATCCAAATACAAGTCATGAATTTATACATCTAATTTTTCTTTGATTTATGATTTTTTACATTCATAAAATTGACAATTGGGGTATCATAATCATCCAATCAAATTGTATTTAGTGTGCCTTGTCCTTCTATTGTTTGTGTTTCCATTTGCTTATGTACCATACTTCTGGTACGTCGTTGAGAAGGGCATTGAGGCATCTATGCAGGGTCTTGAACTGCAACAACAAAAATGATCATATCGATATGTTGAAATATAATTGAAATAACTAATTCATTATTTTGATTAACATTACACTATTTCTCTTTACCTGTATCTATAGCTTTGACAATTGGTGCATTAATTTTTTGTCCACTTGGTTCCTCTCGCAGTTCACCCTCTTGAGCTACATGCTCTTCAATTTTGAGAAGATAATATATTAGTATAAGTCAGGAAATAAATATCTACAATCACAGTAAATATTTCTAACTCTGAAGCATACATACTGGAATGGGTACTCTTCTTCCCACTATCATTGGACATGTGCACCCTTGTATGACGTGGTGTCTGTTGAATACCGCTAGATTCACTGTTGTGGTAGTATTGTTGCTTTAAAACAAACATAAATACTTATTTAAGGGTGATATAATAAAATATGAATAGACTTTACAAGCATGCTACTACGGTTTCCTTATTCATTTTATTTACCTGTGTGGCTGGGGAGATAGGATTCATGCCCAAGTTTTTTCTATACTCAATCACACTTTTAAAACCGTTCTTGTAACTAAGATTTAGGTCCTCCTTGGTGGCAACAGTTTCGAACATATTTAACTGCAATGCATAACACCATCAAAGATACCAATAACAAAAACATGTATTTGTTCGCTATTGTTAAATAAATATTAACCATAGTTAATTATTTAAATCTTATGATTCAGGCTTTTAGTTTTTCATAGCCACCCTGGCCTAGTTTGTGTTACATGTGTTTTCCCACTCTAGTCTTGGTTTCTTTGGAGGTGTCTGGTAGCTTGCATATGGAATTTAAAAAAAAAAATAGATAACAAAACTATTACTTAAAATAGGAAAGAAAAGCATAAATGATCATATTTCACTGATAATATGACATGTGTTGTACCTTGCTTGACCAGCTCGTGGATGTATTCCTTGTTATTAAAACACTTTCTCCTTTTCATCCTCTCTGAGGGACTTCCACTTTCTCTCCACAACCATGGGAGGGTGCTCATGATTGAGGTATAATTGTAATTTCTCCCTATACTAGGCCCTGGTGTATTTTAAATTCTCACCAACTAACTTTGTAACAACTTGTTGTTGAAAGTGTTTCCGAACAAGTTTACCATGTGGTCTATTAAATAATATTTCTTTTTTCTATCTTGGCCATTCCACCGTGTGCGAATGGTGGGGCCAAAAATCTCCAATGCTTTGTCATTTAAGTTTCTATAGAAAACATTGTTTCCTGCAAAAACGTGTTATCCATTAATTTATAATAATCTCAACAAATGTCGATTTCAATTTCATGAAAAAAATGAATCAATTAATTAACAATTACCTACAATCTTCTGAATCTTGATCGAAACACATGCATCATCCACCAAAAAGATGACATCTAGTGATCTAGTGCTTTTATATCGTTCTTCTCCATGCATAATAGTTTCCTCTCCATCTACAATACATTCCTCTCTGGAGTCATGTGGAGTCCCAGGCTTTGGCTCATCATGCTCTGGCGTTTCATGCCAGTCCAAATCATTGCACTCATAAATGGATTGGGGGGGGAACCTCAGGAGGCTAAAAAATCCTCACTTGCACTTTTCTATGTCAACATGTTTTTTGCATTGGACCATCACTTCTACCTATAGCAGTTGCAGGATCAATAGGTTCCCGACGCACGGGGTTTAAAAACTCCTACAAACGAAAAAATTTACTTTATCAGATCATATAGAAAATATAAAACAAAAGAATGGATATGAAATTGTCATAGCTGATAAAAATATGTGAAGATGCCACTTACCCCAAAATTAGCTATTGTATTTTGTAGCTCTACAATTCTTGCCCTGTCCTCCTGTGTCAGGGGTCTTTTGCTAAGAAAACTTAGATACTCTATGTTAACCTTCTTCAAGGCCTTTGTTACAATTGTCATTAGGTTAGTGGAATAAAATATTTCGTCCTCATCAATATCCTCAGTGGGAGCCTTCCCACATTGACCATGCCACAATAGATTAATGAATAAAATTAATGAGATGAACTTTAACATCTGAGAAATTTAGTTATTGTAGTCATAAGTTATTACTATATTTAACATTTACCTGCTGAGGCATAGCGAGTGGCTTTCCACGGTCACCCTAGATAGATGTAGTGGGTGATTTTCGGACATGGTCACCATGGAAAAAAGTTGACACAATAAATCAATCAACAAAAGTTATGAAATTCAACTATAACATTTAAAAAATGAAATATTGGAGTAATATCAGAAAAAAAAATGATGAAATTTCATAAATTTAGTTGTTGTAGTCATAATTTGTTACTGTATTTAACATTTACCTGTTGAGGCACAATGTGTGTCTTTCCACGGTCACCCTGGACAGATGTAGCGGGTTATTTTTTGCCACGGTCACCCTGGACAGATGTAGACACAATAAATCAATCAACAAGAGTTATGAAATTCACCTGTAACATTAAAAAAATGAAATATTGCAGTAATATTAGAAAAAAAAATCAGAAATTTAGTTGTTGTATTCATAAGTTGTTATTGTATTTAACATTTACCTGCTAAGGCACAATGGGTGCCTTTCCACAGTCACCCTGGACAGATGTAGTGAGTGATTTTATGCCACAGTCGCCCGGGACAGAAGTTGACACAATAAATCAATCAAAAAAGGTTATGAAATTTACCTGTAACATTAAAAAAATGAAATATTGCAGTAATATCAGAAAAAAATAATGAAATTTCTGAAATTTAGCTGTTGTAGTCATAAGTTGTTACTGTATTTAACATTTACTTGTTGAGGCATAGTGGGTGCCTTTCCACGGTCACCCTGGACAGATGTAGCATGTGATATCTCACGGTCACCCTAGATAGATGTTGACAAAATAAGTTAATCAACAAGAGTTATGAAAGTAATTGTAACATTAAAAAAATGAAATATTGCAGCAATGTCAGAAAATTAATAATGAAAAATAAAATATATGTAGTAAAAAATTGAAATATTACAGTGATAAATTGTAACAATGATTGATCAAAGGTTGATTTGAATGGTATGTAATATATTTATTCCTATAGCTGCATCCCCTCCATCTATTCGATTTAAGTTGTAGCCGATCAACAACTCTTCACCTGGAACTATTGTTTTTGTTGCACATACAAATATACGATTTCCTTCGCATCCCTCAAATATGCAATTTGGTTTATTAGTTGTTTCCATTGGTCGTGTACTATTTATAAAGCCCACAATGTTTCCAATAGCTTCTGTCCTTCCATCAATATACATAGTTGCCCCTTTATTTTGATTGTTATCTACTAGTTGTATATAATTTGCGGCAACTTTGTATCAATGCATACTTCACGTATATCGGACCAACATCAACTAGTGATTTTATTTGTATAATGATCCGACATACTCCATCAATTTAGTTACAGTGCCATATCCGACTTTTATGCCATCCATGGAAAATAATCCCAATCCATGTAAGGACGAAGGAGCAATGCGATACATCCTCCCACTAATGAAGAAGTCTGTGTCCACTTCAGGTAGATCGTTAGGTACCCATCATTGCACTAGATGTTTATACCTCAAGGGAAACTCAATGTCACCTATGCTCTCAGCATAATAATTACATGACCCTCTATTAGCAATAAAAAATTGCATGCATATATGAAATCTTTTCGTTACCTTTTCATATCTAGTTTATCTAGAACTGGTAGATCTAGTACAACACGTCTCACTTTCAACCTCTCTTAGTATATGTTTATCATCACTCAAGGAAGACAGATCCGACAGATACCTATTTGGTGGTACCAACACTCGTTAAAAGAATAAGATAAGTTATCATGTGAATATATGTTTGTGGTACCAACATAGTTGCATATAGTTGCAATATAGTTGCATAATTTTCATTCTTGCATAAAGTTGCATAAAGTTGCATATAGTTACATAAGTTACATTGTTGCATAAAATTTCATATAGTTGCATATAGTTTCATACAAAATTTTTGCAATATAGTTGCAATATAGTTACATATAGTTGCATTGTTGCATAAAGTTGCCTATAGTTGCATATAGTTGCATAGTTGCATATAGTTGCAATATAGTTGCATATAGTTGCATATAGTTGCATAGCTGCATATAGTTGCATAAAGTTTCATATACTTCCATAAGTTGCATATAGTTGTATAAGTTGCATTTTTGCATAAAGTTGCATATAGTTGCATAGTTGCATACACAATTGTCATATAGTTGCATATAGTTGCATAAGTTGCATGTTGCATAGTTGCATATAGTTTCATAGTTTCTTATACTTGCATATAGTTTCATATTTGCATATAGTTGCATACGAAATTGTTGCAATATAGTTGCATAAGTTACCTTGTTGCATATAGTTGCATAAGTTGCATATAGTTGCATATTTGCATATAGTTGCATACGAAAATGTCATATAGTTGCATAAGTTGAATATAGTTGCACAGTTGCATATAGTTGCATAGTTGCATAAGTTGCATTGTTGCATAAAGTTGCATGTTGCATAAAGTTGCATAAGTTCCATAATGTTGCATAAGTTGCATAAGTTGTATGTTGCATAGTTTCATATAGTTGCATATAGTTGCATATTTGCATATAGTTGCATACGAAATTCTTGCAATATAGTTGCAATATAGTTGCATAAGTTGCATTGTTGCATATAGTTGCATATAATTGCATAGTTGCATATAGTTGGATAAGTTGCATATTTTCATATAGTTCCATATAGTTGCATAGTTTCCATAATTAGGAAGCTAGAATCATGAAGCAATTGGGGTCTACTCCTAATTATCTGTGATGGAGTCCCAACGTATTCAGTTGCCCAGTGCCCACTCCCTATGCTCACGAGTCACAACATATTTTACAAAATTTTGGGTTTGTTTTAGAGGTGGAGTGTGGTGGTTGTAGTATGTTTTGTATGTTGTGTTTACACTCTAAACACAACATACAAAACAAACCACAATCACCACACTTTACCTCTAAACTTCATCATGCAAATTTGGATGATTGTGACCATAGTCACCCCAATTTGTATGTTGAAGTTTAGAGATAAATTGGGGCCTATTTTCATAGCCCTATACTTCAACAAAGGTATGTTGAGGTGGGCTATATGGGTGGTGGTAAAGTGGGGTCTGTTTTGTAACAAAACAAAACCCAGTTTACCACCACCCATATAACCCAACTCAACATACCATTGTTGAAGTATAGGACTTTGAAAGTAGACACCAATCCACTTTTTGTATTGTCTTTGAGTTTAGACTCTAGAGGAAGGGGTAGATAATAGATTAAATAGTAAAATTGTAGAAGGAAGGGGTAGATACTGTATATTAAATTGTATTGTCTAAGGTCTTTTATTTGTCACAAAAACAACTTGCAATTTGCAAACTAATGACATTTTATTTGTTGGAACTTGGCATCTTCCCTACTTCATTAAACATTTCAGATTTGGTTTTGATTCTTTGACTCTTGAATATTGAGTTAGCATTGAGCAAGAAATAATGGCAGATAGAGATCAGAAGAGAGGGGGGAATGCCAATGCTCAAAGACAAAACTTATCTTCATCAGGTGTTGGAAGCTCTCCATCTATTTCAAGTGCCAATGCTATTGCTAGTGTTGTTGTTATTTCAAGGGCTGCATATGACCCTACTATAGCAAGGAGACAAGCTAGTGACAAGAAATACCCCCTATGGAAGTATGTCACTAGAAAACAAGGGAAGGGATCAATCTCAAAGGCTTCTAGGGGAGGGAATGTTACTTGGATTTGTAATTTTTGCCACAGTGAGTACAAGAGTACCTAGTACTGGGTTAAAGGCCATTTATTGGCCCTTCCTTATGGACTTGGACCATGTAAAGTAGTGAGTGTTGAAAAATGAGCATTGATGGAGATAGAAGATAAAGTTTGTTTGGGGAATGTGGTAGAAATGAGAAACAAAAAAAAGAATGAGGATCATCTTCCTTTCTTGAGGACTCCATCTAACAGATTTGGGAGTGGGTTTGACATGCCAAAACCAAAAAAGAGGGCAACCTCAATGCTTGGTCCAATGGACAATATTTTTTAGAAAGAGAAGAGATATGAAGTTGATCTTACAATTTCATTTTTTTTCTATCTCAACTTGATCTCATTTAATGTTGCACGGTCTCCTAGGTTGTTGATATGTGTAGAGCTCTAGTTGAACAAGCTCCAATAGGGTATGTGCCTCTAGGTTCAAAGAAGCTTAGAACCACATTGTTGAGTAAGGTAAATAAGGAGGTGGAAAAAATCCTACAACCCATTAAATATAGATGGGTCTCATCAGGTGTCAGTATTGTTTATGATGGATGGATGGATGCAGCACGCCATCCACTCATCAATTTCATGGTGTCTTCCCAGATTGGACCAATCTTCTTGAAAGTGGTGGATTCTCTTAGATAGTACAAGGATAAAACATATATGGGTGAGTTGTTCATAAAATTTATTGAAGATGTAGGTGTTGATTCTTGTGTGCAAATTATTACAAACAATGTACTTGTTTGCAAAGTTGTTGGCATAATTGTGGAAGCTAAATATCCAGAAATATTTTGGACACTGTGCATTGTTCTTTCCTTGACTTTATCACTTAAATACATTGATTTAGATGTGACATGGATTGGCACTTTTATTGATGATGCATGCCATATCTAGAATTTTGTACAAAACCATACCAATGCCCTTACAATATATAAACAATACACACATCTATCATTGTTGAAGATTGCAGATACTTGGTTTTCTTCCTCATTCATCATGCTTAAG
>JASDQU011102246.1:16931-30569 GCA_032191745.1 Picea mariana | reverse complement strand
TATTATTTATTTCTCTTAAACTAATTAGTTAAGTTAAATCAACTTAACTAAAGAAATTGGTTGAACTACTTCAACTTATTTGAAAGAATAAAAGGAGAATAGAAGGAGAAAAGAAGACTAATGTTTTCTCTTTAGTTACATGAGATAGTTTAAGTTTTAATTCATTTATGAGTTTATTCAAAGCCTAATTCTCTTCTTGACAACAAAGTCTTATTATAGACAGTAAGGTTCAAGACTGAACCACACTTTTCAGATGCTTATTTTAGAGGTGTTGATTTATCCTTGATAGTCTGTGTATTCTTGTATGTTTGTGAATTAAGTTTCATCGTTGATAAATGATATCTTGCAGAGTCAAAATGGCAGCAGTTTGTGGCAAGCTGAACCAAATTATTAATTTTAGTTTTACTTTATTGTCAGATCTTTTTGTATGGTGTTCATCGGGGATCTCTAAATCAGACTTTGGTTCATGCCCTCACAAGGGTTTTGTAAAGAGAAAAACACTTTTGGTATCTCATAATGAAATAAAATCAATTTTCTATTCTGTCTCATATATGTGTATTCATGACTTGGTTACTTTTCTCTTTTGATCTCCATGTTTACTTGTCGCAAAATATGTGTACATTCCATAAGTTTTTTTTTTAATTTTAATTTATATTGCAACATATTTAAAATTATAAATTAGCCTTAGTCTTTGTAATTAATACTTGCGGATTGAGAGAATATTTTGAGGCTATAAACCCCGGGTGACATTCCCAACTATCTCATCATAGCCAGGCAAGATATGAAAATGATTGAGTAAGGTAATTCATACCTTTTCCTCAACATTTATTTGGCAACCATACTAGGGAGATCTTTCATATCTCTCTGGTTGATTGTATTCATAATTATCTTTGAATATTTCTGCTTTTGTTTTTGATTCTTTGATTGTTTTGTTTTCCTCATGACAATACCTTCTACACGGCAACCCAATATTGAACATGGTCTTAAAGACCAAACCAAGGTTGCCTTAAATTTATTCAATACTATCTTAGAATTGCTAATACCCATGTTGAGCTTGAACGCTCATGGGATGTGATTGAACAAGATATAAGTATTCATGAACATTGGGAGGCCAGGAAAAGGTACCATAGAAATCAACCGTAGCTCTCTTTTTCCTAAAGTTTTGATCTTCTTTTTGATGTCCTCAAATCCTTGCATCTCTAGGAGAAGAAGAGGATTGTCTCTTGAAATAACTCCTATCATTGAAATAGGAAGGATGAAAGATATTATGTCAACCCAACAAGGTACTTTAAGGAGAACTTTGTTTGATTCAGCTAGTTCACCTTTCTCACCCTCACCCATCATTTACAAAATGGCATCTGCGGGTGGATCTGGTGGTACTAGAGGCACCTCATCATCTCAACCTTCGACCTCATTGATAATTGGTAGTTTATATAGTCATCAGGTTTGTTTCTAATCTACTACCAACCCTACTAAGATCATCAAGAAGTATGGGCTTTTTCAATTCGAGGAAGATGCTAACACCTGCTACTCATCCATTACCAAAATTTAAAGAGCATCTACCTAGGTTTTCAGGAAATAATACAATCATTACAAATGAACACTTGGTAGAATTCTCTAATTCCTATCACAATATATGAGCTAATGATAATGATGCTTACATGCGATTATTTATCAACTCTCTCGAAGGGAAAGCAATGGAATTTTTTTTGATCTCCCTCCCAAGATTATTTCTACTTGGGAAGAGTTAGTTTACTGGTTCAAGTCCACTTATGGATAGTCTAAGATCCCAACCAAACAATTATGGGAATATAATGACATTGTGTACAAGGACAGTGAGACTATTAAGTCTTTCAACCTTCGTTTCACCAAGTTGTATAATCAAATTCCCGAACTTATTCACCCCCAGAACCAAGATGCCTTTATGCATTACTATAATGCTCTACCTTCCCCTTATCAACATAGGCTTGAAGAAAAAGATATTGATAATCTTGGTTCTGCTCTTCATACTTGTCTAGAATATGAAGAACAAATAGAAAGAACAAGTCTCACCAAGGGGGGACTCAGTTAAACAAACAGACATGTCTGCCCTCCTACAACTTGTACAGGATATGAACAATCAGATGATAAAATATGAACGAAAGGGAAATGTCCCTTCACTTACTCCCGAGGCATCATCTTCTTCCTTAGAACCTTTTAGGAATACCAATGAAAACAACTTTCAGCCCAAATCCATCATGTCTCGTAGTTGGTGTAAATTTTGTGAGGAAAATCATGAAAATAGTACTTGTGAGGTTAAGAAGAGTGCCAGAGATAAGATCTTTGGAAATAATCCTGAAACCACCATTGTTGTTCTAGATTGGGCAGAACTAGAAGATGTCATGATCATAAACACTAGGAACAAATCCTATGCTTCAAAAGGAAAATATGATCTCCCACCTACTTCTTCTAGCCCAAGCTCATATTCGCAAGTTTCCATTGTACAAGATACCAAAACTCTCGACAGTCAAGGAGTTCCCTCCCCTCTTCCCTCTTCCAAGTATAACATTCTCAACCAATTGGTTAATATCAATGATGATGCTACTATTTTGGACATGGTTTCCATCCCTTAACAACAAAAGCATCTAAAAAAATTTATGGAAGGAAAAGCTTCCACCATAGCCAATCTTTCTGGAGAGGCCAAAGAAGAGGATTCTATTGTAAATAAAGTAGGTGTAAATAATTTTAGACACACTGTAAAAAACCCTCCATTTTTCATTTCTGTAAAAATTATGGATAAAATAACCCATTGTTTCTTAATTGACGACGGTTCAGGTCCAAGCGTAATGTCAAAAATCATAATGGAAGAGCTAGGATTATCATGTACTAATGAAAATTCTAGAAGCATGCTCTCATATAACAGTCTACAACAATCAACTATAGGTGAAATCAAAGACATGACTTTAGTTCTGTGTGCACATCCTGAAATAAGGACAACCCTCAACATCCAGGTAATTGACATGCCAGTAAGTAACTATTCTATCATCTTAGGAAGAGACTGGCAAGCCTTGACAGGTGGATATATTTCTCTTGATGGGACACACTTATCAGTTCCTCGGAATGGAAAGAATATTATGGTCCTAATGGAAGGAAGAATCTCACCATACATAGAGAGTATTCCAAATCTTAATGTAAACTGTGTCAAGGAAGACTTAGGAGTGTGCTCCATCTTTGCAGATGAGGGTGACACTACCCCAGAACAAATTGACCTGGAGGATTGTATTTGGCACATGCACTTCAGTGGATCATGCTCGAACAAAGGTAATGGAGCTTGCATTATCTTATACTCACATGTAGGTAAAATTAAAAACTTTTCTTATAGGTTAGAATTTTATTGCACAAATAACATTACCAAGTTTGAAGCATTATTTCTAGGCATTGGAAATGCTTATAATTTAGGTTGTGGACACCTTACAGTTTTTAAGGACTCTGAACTTGTTGTGAACCTTGTACGTAAAATATACTCTCCTAGAAATAAGTTGATGAAACGCTACACCCAAGCTATTTGGATGCTTATCTTGAACTTATTATCATTTAACACCACTCATGTTAAAATGAAACTTAATTCAATGACTAACACGTTAATTGTATTTGCAACATCTCCTACTCAACAAATTCTGCCTCAAAGACTTGATTGTACTTTTCAATAATTATATCGTCCTCACATTCCTGACAATGTAGAGTCATGGAAGGTCTTCCCTATTGATGAAGGCATCTGTGCTTTCATAAAAAAAGGACCATTTAAGCCCAGGAGATTATATCCATGGAAAACAACAAAATTCCGAAAGGCTTGACTCCTCTCGAAAGTTCATTTTCATCGAGTGATGTAGGCAACAAAGAAACACATAAAGAAGAGGAGTCAAAAAGGAAAGTGGGTGAAACCATTTCCTTGATCATTGGAACACCCGATTCCCCCAAGAATGTTAATATATGTGCCCAATGTATCGATGAAGAAAAACTGAAATTCACTGATTTACTTCATGAATTTCAAGATGTTTTTGCTTGGTCATATGAGGATCTTCATGGTTTTGATCCTTCTCTCATACAACATGCCATTCCTATAAAGGAAGGGATAAATATAGTTAGGAAAAAACAAAGACCCACTAACCCCGCACTTGAAGCTACTATTAGGAAGGAGTTGGAAAAACTTTTGAAAGCCGGTATAATTTTCCTGGTTAAGTATTCTAAGTGGGTTTCCAATTTGGTCCCCGTTCGGAAGGAAACTAGTCAGATATGATTGTGCGTTGACTTCCTCACATTGAATAGAGTGAGCTTAAAATACCATTTTCCTCTCGCTAACATGGAAATAATTTTGCAGCAAGTTGCAGGGTGACAAATGATGTCCTTACTTGATGGTTTCTCTGGTTATAATCAGATCAAGGTAAAAAAGACTGATAGGTACAAAACCACTTTCACTACACATTGGGGCACATTTTCTTATGACCGCATGCATTTTGGCTTATCTAATGCAGGTGCCACTTTCTAAAGAGATATGCAGATAGATTTTGACGATATGATCAATAGGATTATCCAGGTTTATCTTGATGACTTGACTGTTTATTCAAGGAACCCATTGGATCATTTTGGTCATCTTAGAAAAGGTCTCATGAGATGCAGAAAGTTCGATATTTCTTTAAATCCTTCTAAATATATCTTTGGCATTACCAAGGGAAATCTCCTTGGGCATATTGTTTCTGATTCAGGAATAAGAATAGATACTGAAAGGATCACTACTATTCTGAACCTTCCTTCCCCCACTTCCAAAAAGGAGGTTCAAACTTTTATGGGAATTATCAACTTTGTTCGTAGATTTGTTCCTGATTTTTCTTTAATGGTCAAACCAATTCATAATATTCTAAAGAAAGATCACTCCTTTTCTTGTATTGAAGATGTAAAAAATTCTTTTGTAAGGATTAATAAGGAAAGCAGTTTTGCATCAGTTTTTGCGAATCCGAACTTTGAGAAAGATTTTATCGTATACACTAATGCCACTGAGGAAGCAATTTCTTCTATTCTCTTACAATGTGATGACCAAAATAATGAAAAACAAGTAGCTTACATGAGTCAAATCTTATCATATGATGAATTCAAGTATTCTTATATCGAAAAACATGTTTTTTCTCTTGTTAAGGCCGTGGAGAAATTTCTCCACTTTATCCTAGGAAAGCACACACAAGTAAAAGTCCCTTTGCATGTTGTCAAGTTTTTGCTTTCATAGACTTATCTTTCATGGAAGCTTGGACATTGGCTTTCCAATATCTAAGAGCATGATTTAACCATCATTACTTCAAAAACAATTAAGGGACAAGACTTATTCCTTCATTTAGCTCAACATGCTGAAGCAAGTGAAGAAATTGACGAACATGATAATCCTCTTTCAACACTATTTTACATTGAGAGTCAAAACCTTCCTATAGTTGAACATCCCTGGTATAAAAATCTCGTGTATTACTTGCAATATAAAAAATGCCCAGATGATTTAGATGCTCATCAAAGGAGAAGGCTTCGTCTTGAATCTTCCAGATATATTATTTTAGGATAATTTTTGTTCAAGAGGTCTGCCGATGGCATATTACTTCGATGTGTAAATAATGAGGAAGCACAAAAATTGTTACATGAAACTCATGGATCTTCAAATTCTGTTATTCGCATAGGTGGTCACTTTTCTGTTAAAACTACTGCTTTTAAAATCTTCAGAAAAGGTTATTATTGGCCCTCAATGTTTTGATATTCTTATAACTTTTCAATATCTTTTGACAAGTGCCAAAAGTTTGTTGGGACAAAACATCTCTTTTCCATTCCTTTGCAACATGTCCTCCCTGATTTTCCTTTTTTGAAATGGGGTTTGGAATTTATCGGTCCTATTAATCCTCCATCTTTAGCATGGCATGTTTTTATATTGACAACCACATATTATTTCACTAAATGGATTGAAGTTGTCTCACTTAAACACTGACAGGATGAACATGTAATTTATTTCCTTGAAAATAATATTTTCTCCATATTTGGCATTCCTTTACAAATTATTACAGATAACAACCCCACTTTTATTTCCGCTGAGTTGACTCAGTTTTTAGCTAAGTTGGGAGTCAAACATTTCACCTCATCAACTTATTACCCTCAAGGAAATGGGCAAGTTGAGTTTACTAATAAAAATTTGATTAGTATATAAAGAGGCTCATTGAAGATAAGTCTCATCAATGGCACACCCTCCGCACTTACACCCTTAGGGAAGATCGCACTACTACCAAGGTAAGCATAGGTTGCACCCACTTTCAACTTGTTTATGGTCAAGAAGATATTTTCCCTACTAAACTGGAACTTTCTTCTCTATGAATGATGTTGCAGATTGAAGAATTAAATTCTTCTAATGTCCCTCAAAGGACAAATGCATTGTTAGCTTTAGAGGAAAAAAAATGTTTGCGTTGGAAAACATAAAGAGACGACAACAAACTGTGAAAAAATATTTCAACAAAAGCACAAAATCTGTCAGGTTTAAAGTAAATGAGAAAGTATTTCTTTGGGATTCAGCCCATGTTGACAGAGGAAGACATTCAAAGTTTCAAAAATTATGGCTAGGTCCTTTTAAAATCGCTTTTGTCTTGGGCACAAATTCTTATCTTCTAAAAGACTTGGAAGAGTGATTATTTTCCTATAGTACCAATGGTTCCCACTTGAAGCACTATGTGGAACCAGTTTGAAAGATGAATGCTGCATGGAAGTCACTGTTGTATTATAGTTTTATGTTTCACTATTTTGATTTTGCCTTGCTGTTTTTCATTTTCTGATGTTTCATTTTTGTTGTTTTTCTTGTATTGTTTTCCTTTTTGTTTATCAGAAATAAACTCTGGATCAATTTCTCCACAACGATGCTATTTTGTAAGTATTGTTGATGAATAACAATCAAGTTACACAACTATTATGATGTCCCCCTTGTAGACATCACTGGAATTGATTTATGCTTCCAATACTGTTGTTATATAGATGATTAGATTTTCATCCCTACTTTTTGCTATCCCTTTCTTCCCTCCACCATGAGATTCAGAAGAGCATACCATAAAATTTTCTCCTTAAAAAAAAAAAAAAAAACTTTCACTATGACCAATCAAATGTTATGCATACAGGAACAAACCCCTCATATGTAACACTTTTCATGAGATATTCCCAAAGTCCTAGATCATTTTTTCCTTTAAAATGCCTCACTCCCCCTATTGCATAATCATTCTGGTAAATAAATCTTTGATCTATGATTCACCTGGTTTGTAAAACCTAACATTCTGAGTTCTTAATCTGTTAGAAACATATTTCCCTGTGGAGTCACTAGTTTGTTGATGCTTGAAAGCACAATGATGAATACTATGCTCACAAATGATTGCCAAGATTTATTATCTAACTATATTAATAATATACTAGTAGGTGGGACCCCCTTGGTTAACTTATGGCACAATGTTGGATAAGCATTGCTTATATTTTGTTTTCCTATGTGTTGGTAGCAACACAGATTTCTATAGCTCATTTGCTTCAAATCATGGTTTAAAATGTTTATGGTAATATGTGGTGGTTGGGCGATTAAAACATGGAGCTAAATGGTTTTGATGATCTCTCATAAAATATGATTATGTTACCTTTTGGATGAAAGAATTATGCTCCTGTTTTGATTTTTATATTGTGTATTGTTCATAGAAAAATTTTGGGTGATCTCGACCCTTGCTACTATGGTTATGTGCATTGTTTGAGTTGCATATTGGGTTGTGTTCCTAGAAATTTGTCATTTGAAGAAATTTTATATTGGCAAGAGGTGGCACACTTTGGACTATCGTGAAATTTGTAAAAGTAATTTGGCAAGTTTGGATATTTGTTTGTATAATGGTTTTGAATGTAATTCTATGGTGAGTTGGCTAGTGGGATTGGCTTGTACTAATAATTAAATGAGGATGTGAAGGAAGAATCAACGTGCAGTAAATGCACGTCATTCAAAATCCCCTCGAGCCTGTCACCCTAGTCATTCTTGCATTTTTGGCTATGTTAGTTGTTGCTGCTCCACCTTGCCCAGTTGTGGAGGAAGTATACATCCTTGGGTTTTTTCCTGGCACAATATTTTACAGGTATGAGGCTTTCTTACAATTCTATCCATGAGAATTTCTCTGCCCTTAAATCAAATGTTGGCTCTGATTTTTCGTGGTCTATGTGATTCTCAAGCTATTATGATGTTTTTGGAACTGTGTGTTATGGTTGCATCCTTGGTTTCCTGTGGTGGTCATTTTTAGACTGTTGGCATTAAGAGTTGGTCGTAGGTCCTTGCTATATGTAATTGTTCATAGGGAAATGATGAGTAAAAGTTGTGGTTTAGCCTTCATTTCCATGTTTCTGTATTCAGGTTTGGCCTCTCTGTTGAAATGGGTTATCCCAGCCTGCCAAACCTATGGGCTTTATGAATACCCCACCTATAGATTGATATTACTGGTCTTTGTAGCTAGTATGCCCATGCCATATTTCGACCCTATGGATGTTTATGTATCCCATGCCTTGTCCTGGAAAAATCCTCAGTTGTTAGCCTGCCTTCCTATGACCTCACTATTACTGTTGCATGGTGAACATTATACAATTGTCTGGACATTTCTTGCCCATATTTCAATGGGAGCACTATTGATATTGTTTTGGTTGGAAACAATTTTTTATTTGGTCAGGCATTATGCCATGTTGAAAGAAGTGTTGGGTTCACTTGTTTTCTGGAAGTTACAGTTTGATATAGAAAGTTCATGAAGTCAATAGAAACATTGAGAATTATTGTTATACTTTGAAAATCACTCTGTGGAGTAATCTTTCCATGATATGCGACTGCCAAACCCTCTGTCTGAGTTGCCCCACTATCTTTACCATTATTGTCATGGACATTTCTTGAACCCTACATATTACAATGGAAGCATTGTTTACTCCAGTTTGAGTTGATGAGAGCACTGTTCTTTCTTGGTTATTTGGGCACAATTTTAGTTGTTCCCTTTCTTGGAAATTATGGAAAGATGTCTATACTCACCTATGCATTCGAAGTTACAGTATGTTGAAGCTTGTGTTCCAAATAATGAATGATTATGTTTTTGGTTTGATCATTATGTTGGTTGTTTAAAAAAAGGGGGGGGGCACCTGTGTTCAAAATGTTTGAGGCTCAGATAGAATGATAATGTCCATAATAAATTGCATTAAAAAATGGTTAAAGAAATGATGGATAGGTTGTTTGGAAACACTATGCATGACCTTGTTGGATTTAAATGATTATTGTTGGAGTTGATGTTATGAATTGTGGCTCAAAGACTATTATTGTATTCTTGTAGCGATTATGATTTTGTTTAGCATGACTATCATATAATGATAATGTGGTTACAGTGATTAAATATTTCTGGGCATATCAAATAGATTATTGTGTAAAATAATTCGGAGGCTAGAAAGAAAAATTTGTCAAAGAAGGCACCAGTTTGGATTATTGTTTTGAAAAAAAAAATACTTGTTAAACTTTGAAATTCTGGACAGATAAATTTTGATTGCATCTAAGGTAGCATGTTTTGATTTGTTTCACTTGAATAGTATCCATATTGATCCATCATCATTCTACCATTTTTTGCTAACTACACTCCCTCCATATTTCCCATGAACCCTATCATTCCCTGTTCACATGGCAATTAATGAATGGTGTGTAATGGATGGATTTGCATGTATCTTGTGTCAATTTTTGAGCCAACTTTTGATTCATGTAAGAAGAGTGTCATGTATGGTTTATTAAGAGATTTATTACTGAAAATTGTTGCTACAAGATGATCTTTTTCAGTCAAGGAAACAATCGTCAAAATAAAAAAGGTAGGGGAAATTGGAATTGAGGCCATAAGAGGCCTAGAGTTTCTATCCATTTTGACACTGACCCACAAGAATTGAACCAGATGTTCCAAGTTGGGTTCTGTTAGAATATAATGAATGTGCTCATTTTACCATTGATAATATCACTATTGTCACCCAACCATAGGCCAAAGCCACCCTCTGAGCACCTTAACCTTGACAAAGAATCACTCTGGAAGCAAACCCTAGGCTAGATAGCCAAACAAGGGGTAGTGCACCTTTCCCCAAGGATAATGCACCAACAAGAGCTGATCAGATAGTCCAAACCCTAGCCAAGTGATAGTCCAAGACAAAACCGATCTGCTAGCTGCAACAACTACAATGGCAACTCTCCTAAAACCTGCACACAAAACTGGGCACTACAATGCGCACAAGTGTTGCTTTGCAATTCTGAGACTTCCTGCCAGAATGAAGACTGCCCTCCTGTATTTATAGTAATTCTGGCTAACTGTCTAGGTCGAATTCTCATTCTGGGTATCTATCTGTTCAGTATATATTATTTCTTTTGGCTAACTTCTTCTCTTGGAGGCTAATAACCTAATATAAATTATCTTCTTGAGCTGACAAGTCTCCTAGGGTTATTAGCCAACTCATTAGGGTTTCTTCTTGCTTCCCAGAGTATTCTATTCTCAGCAGGTTTACACGTGGAGGTAAATACCTCCCACAACTACCATAATATCAACACTCCCTCCTAGTTAGGGAGGTATTACAGGTAATGGTCTTGAGCACAAAACATACCATTCACCTGGTAGCATAAACATAGTCGTCTAGACTATCTCATGACTATATCATGAGAACCATCATCACCATCAATGTCATTAACTGCATCCTCTCTCGAAACCATACTTTTTCTGAGTAATTAGACATGATGCTCACTCCACAGAGTGCCACAAGATCTATTCTTCTAATCTAGAAAAATAAATGTTCTGAACCATTTTTTGTCTAGGAAAACTCTGTTCATTGATTATCCATCTAGCTGATAATCATTTTCAACACTACTGATAGTCTTCAAGGCAATTAGAACAATATTATTCAATAGAACACAATTGTGTCTATTCATAGTAGTACACAACTACAATCTAGTGGTACACTACCACACCAAGTAGCAGACATGTACTTGATCAGTGGTGTATAATCACAAACAATGGAACACATCCACCACAATAGTATACATATACTGTCTTCATAACAATCATATGATATAAACTTGCACAGAAACAATGTTATGATATACAAGTGAATCATTTGGGCCATTCTTCCACTCACATATGTGAGATATCAGAAGATCATCTTCCCTTAAAAAGTAAGACATCAATGATGAGATATCTGGACTATTCTTCTTAAGCAAGGAAGAACAATTGTCTTGATTTCTGAGCCTGGACCATTCCCCACCCTAGGCCATTCTTCTGACACTAAACAAAGTGTAATATGGATACAATGAATCCATCCTAAGGAATGTCTATCTCTGATTGCTAAACCTGGACCATTCCTCTGGCACTAAACAAAGTGCAACCTAGAGAGAATGAATACACCCTAAGGAATGACTGTCTGGACCATTTCCCCTGTTAACCACAAGAGGAAAATATTGTTCGATACCAACCTCCAAAACATACCATTCCTCATGTTAACCACAATGAGAAATAGATGTCTGACGAGGCGGGCCAGTATTATTGAGTAACCCTCAAGAAGAGAGACTACCCTAGACCACTTCCCATGTTAACTACAATGGGAAGTCTCTGTCTATGGTACATCAATAATATGGAACATTTTTCGAACTGGAAAATGTCTGTTCCTCAGAAATCTCAATCCACTTTCCGAACTGGAAAGAATCTGCTCATCCTAGACCATTTTTCAAACTGAAAAATGACCGTCCATCAGTCAATAATACATCAGTGCTCCCTCCCAACCTGGGAGTCATCTCTTCCTTTTTCAATAAGGAAGTTATCTCCATGAGCTCCAGCTTGAGTACACAAACTCTTTCATCTTGTACATAAGCCTTACCAAAATGTTTGCTTATCTACTCATTTGTGGATATATGTATTGGAGAACCACTTTTCTCCTTTCTGGACTTTATCATAGATAATGTAATCCTTGATTTCAAATTTACTTTGGTCTGGAACACTCGTTTTCTCTGAAGGCTTCATGTAGCTCTGATCAATAAAGTATATCATTGTTGGAAAACTGGAACATATCCATGTGGCACTTCTTATGTCATCATGAGATCTGATCTTTTGAGTAACCATCTTGATAAAATATCTCTATTATAGAAGATCTTCACCATGCTTTTTCTGTGCACTAGAGGTTCTCCACCAAGTTATCTTTTTCCATCTGCATACAAGGGTCTCTTTCTGGTATGCTTCAAAGTCTTTAGGTTGCTCTTCATACGCTCTCTATTTAATTGCTTTGGAGAACAGTCTTTGCATTCATCTTGATGTAGAACTCCAACCTATGGATATTGCAGATGATATAATGACTTATGTAGAGGTATGTTTGGTTTACTGGAACAAGTAATCATCATAGTTTTCTCCCTCCATATGGGAGAACCTCTAGTTCTGGATCTTGCAATGCTTTCATATCACAATTTTTCAGTTCCTCTACTTGATTGCTTTTATTGAGTTCATATTAGGTTGGTAATCTTGTGATTCTTAATACAGTGACTGATTGTTTATGATTCTCTTATTTCTTGGAATCTTCATGTTCTTCCTTATGTTTTTCTTTATCTCTTGGGTCCATGGAGTTTCTTATAGATTCCATGACATAAAGATTCCACTTCTTTCTTTCAACATAGGATTACGAAGCTGGATGGAAAACCAGAGATACTTTAAGGCTTCTCTTCGAAGAAGACTTCTTCTGAGGTTGAACTGAACACGTACTTTCTTTCATGGCTGCTACCATGGATATATACTTCATCATTTTCAATGGATCATAGGATTATCTCCCTCCTAATCCTTGCTTCATGTATGAGTGCACATAGTTGGCTCCCTTCGTCTAATAGAGTCCACGCTTCCGTCTGCATCCTTATTCCCTTATGCAAAGTGTTATAAGTATTTCTCCAATTTCTTTATGTCTTTTCTTCTTATAAGTCTCTTTAGGATTGATCCTAATTTCGACTTATCTTATAATAGCTTCCACATGATTTTTTTGATGTATTTCATCCATTCATGTGTTTTATCTGACTTGTATAATGATAACAATCCTTATCTTGTTGTTCTTCCATAGGTATAGTTCTTCTTGGAACACATTATCTTCTAAGACATAGATATACAATATATGTGTAGAGACTATGCAAACAAGATATGTACAAGAACTAAGAAGAGTATTGTTACCTTCAGAAGAAGAAGTCTTTTTCATCCTGCTTAGTCTTCTTTGTAGGTTTCTTTTCTTTGGCAACTGATGCTTTGTGTGTCTCCTTCCTTTTCTTTAGTTCAGGACAATGATTCTTGTAGCTACCATACTTTCAACAGTTGAAGCATTGTATTTCTGAAATGTATTTCTCTTGATTTGGCTTCCTCCTTGAGCCAAACTTCCTTTTGTTCCTGAAATTATTGAATCTTGTTGTGAAGGCTTGATCATCATACTTCTTTTTGGGTTTCTCTTTTGCACTGATCCTGGATTCTTCTTGAGCATAGCAAGTCCAAAGTTATTCAAATATAGGATACTCCTTCCTTTTGTTCATGCTTGCGGCAAATGCATCCCACGTCTTGGGAAGACCAT